>CAJNJA010009609.1:0-41092 GCA_905231915.1 Symbiodinium necroappetens | reverse complement strand
TGTGTGTGTGTGTGTGGGGTGTGGTGGTGTGTGTGTGTGTGTGTGTGTGGGTGGGTGGGTGGGTGGGTGGGTGGGTGGGGTGTGTTGGTGTGTGTGTGTGTGTGTGTCTGAGGCATTGCGTGGGGCCACTGGTTTGTCACCTTTGGACATGCCCATGCTGAGGATGACTAATGATAAGGCCGATTGCAGTTGGCTTCAAAGTTCGAGCTCCAGCCTAATACATAAGAGCATCGTTGCAGAAGAGTTGGCTGATTTGGCAGGTTCACTCTGCAACCGTCTGCAGGCACGAAGCCAGAGAGCGGGTTGCCACCTCATGCACTTCGGTGCAAGTTGATCGTCGAAAACCATTTCGTGGGTATATAGATCGCACAGGCAAAGTGGCATGGGTGATGTGGTGGATCTATGACAGAGTCGCTGTGTGCGGTCCCAGATGAGATCAGAATGGCTCAGATGTCATCGCCGGCGCTTGTTTCCTTGCAGAACTCCCGATAGTCAGTATCAGGAAATTGAGAAACACTGCCAATGGACCTCCTTGCAGGAGAGCGATGGCCTCGGCCTCTGTCAGCAGCTTCCTGCATGCACTTCACCCCTGGGCCGCCTGGGCCGCCCTGGGTCTGGTCCCCTGGTCCTCCCCCCGCCGCCGTAGAGAGCCAGTTCGGCGCGGCGCAGCCGCTCGTCGAGCTCCGAGTCTCCTAGGCGCTCTCTCCACTCCCGAATAGATGGGGCCCTGGGATCCCTGGGGCAGCAACGTAGCTGCCCGACCTTGATCCAGGCAGTGGCGTGCAAAGCCACAGTGACATGCAAGGCAATTGATACGAGTCTGGGCGTGCGGCGTATTTTCTCTGCACACCTGACGAGCAGGGCAGTCATGTATTCTCAGTGCGGGGTGCTGGGAAAAGGCTTCAGAGCTAGGACTCTAGGCTATGGTTCTGGCCTCCCACATGGTCAACCTGAGCCTCGGGAACGCCGATCTCCTGGCTTCTAGAGCAAGGCACCATCGCGCCGTTCCAGGCATGGAGTCATCGAAGGCAAGCTATGAAAAATAGCACTGCAGCTTCTGAAATTTTGGAGCCCTACAGCGCCTTCTTTGACAGGAGCTGCCGGCCGGGACTCCTGCCCATATCTCAAACCATGGCAATGGTCGCTGCTAGGTCCCCGGCTGCACCCCACCCCACAGCAAACCGAAACTGCCCAAACACCATCAATGCCAAAATCATGTCCTTTCAGCGCTCCCATCTGCACGCTTTTCGAGGTCGCCACCTGCACAGTGCCCTGCAGACTTGCTCTTACTCTGACCAATGTCACTCAAGGTCTAGGGGTCTAGCTGTTACTCAGATAACTCGGCCTACACAAGGGAACACAGTCGAAATTGAAGCTGCACCGTCCCTAGCACAATGACAGATGGATGCAAGGCGAGAAGGCGGAGGAGTGCAGTCGCCCACCCGCTTGACACGAAAGCTCGTATGCCGCCACGGAACTCTCTTCGTCTGATGAGCGTCCACCTGCATGTCGAAGTGTATCTCAACCCCGGTCAAAAAATCAAGACACCCAGCAGGCTACAATCGGAGAGATGTACGGTAGTCGTCGAACTGCCTAGTGGATCAGCTGACACCGACCAGTCCCTCAAGCGATGCCTGCCCTGCGTTTATCCATCTCCTTCTTTTTCTTCCATTCTTTTCTCCACTCCTCGTTGCAGCAATCAGACGGACGTGTCTGCAACTAGTAACTTTTCACCTTTCCAGGCACGTCAGTTCAAAATGCAGGTCGTCATGCGGTAGAGTTTAGCAACCGCTGGGACAAGGTGCTCACTCTCCCCTGTGACTTAGTCTCAGAGCGCATCGAACGACCGATGTCCCACCTGTTGGCCTTGATGCTGCTGGTCTCTAATAAGCAACCACCATGTTAATCCCGCCTCCCGTAACCTCTTTTCCTTTTGCCTTTTCCGTCTTCTTATTTCCGAAGAGTCGTCATCATCGTCGTAGTATCCTTGCTGCCAGAAAGTCGTGACTCGGAATCGTTTGCATGGCACATGTTCGACATGTGCAGAAAGCTTCCATGCAAGCTTTCGTGCCATGGTGTCAAGAGGCGATCGTATGAACGACTTCGGTCTCCGCGATCCCGTCCGCATGGATCCTTTGCACCGGGACGAGTCTCTCTCTCAGAGGGACAACGAGTGGCATCGCCGTGTGGCCTGGCCTCCGAGAGGCGCCCTGCCGGGCCCGAACGGCTTCGGTAGCGCCTTTCGTCCGAGTCCTCCCCGAGCCAAGGCTTCCACATCCACGACCCACCCCCAACAGTCCGCAACCGCTGTCTGCTCTCCGAGCCTCCTCTTCCAATGGTCTCCCCGCTCTTCCTCGGCTGCATAAATCTAGACAGCTATATACAGCCGGGCAGCTCATGGCAGCTTGTCACAAAGGCTTCGCCTGCGGAGGGCTTCGCCTTCTCGTTTGCTGATAAGGCTCTCTTTTTCTTTCTACCCCGCCGATTTTCGCGGCCCTGGCTATCGAGGGAATACTCCTCCTCCACATCCTGTATCAGTGCATCGCATCAAGACATGATCGGGCTCGCGCGGAACTGTTCTCGGGCAAAGCGTGGTTGTGCCTGGAATCTTGTCGCAGCCTTCTGCTTGGCCCGGCGCTCTGCCTTCAGGTCCTTCTCATCCTTGCAAGTTCTTCTTTCGAAACTTTTCCGCGTGGCTTTTAAAGATTTCCTGTCTGCGGGGTCCTTTTCTTCCCCTGGCTCTTGGTCCGCAGGCCTGCCAGAGCAAGGCAAAGGCAATGTCAATTGATGATGGCACCGAGCTGCGCACCCAGGTGGCGGCTCGTCGTCCGGTCGCGAGGTGACAACCACGGTTGGCTTCTGGCCGATCCGGAGCTCCAGGACCTGCGGCCATCTGCGGCGACTGACTCTCACTGAGGACCAGGAGCATTGCAAAATGCACGGACAACGCTGAACTCTCAACAATCCATTCCAGCTGCCATCCAAGACACGCTTTTGGGCGCCGCCTTTTTCTTCCCACTGGCCTTGGCCTTGGTTGGCATGCGACCGGCAAGTGAACTTCACAGGCTGGCTGCAAGAAAATTCAGCAGTTATCACGCACATGCGACAACTGACCAAATCAAACCAGAATTTCCGAAGCACAGCAGGAGAGCTGAGGTCAAGGCGTTCGGATTCAAGAAGCCGGAAGCCTTGGTCATAAACATGTCATAACTCATGACAACGAAAGTGTGCTTGACTCAGGGCCCGGGTCCCATGCATCCACCTCCTCCTCTGCCTGTGGCGGCTTCGTCGAGGCCACCTCGGCCTGCTTCTCATCCTGAGGGAAACGTTACATGTCTGAAAAGCACGCAAGAAAGAAGGGGCAAGTGTTAAAGAGGCTAAACAGCAGAACGATGTCGAGGCGAAAAAAGTACAGCCCGGCCTTCGAAGGCTTGTCGCGCCCGTGCTGCTAGTAGTTGAAACCAGCTATGGGCTTTGTCGAGGTGACTGTTTGCTTACGACTGAAAAATCTTGCACTTGAGACTTAAGGCAGTAAGGGTCGGTTTGAGAAGGACGTAGAAGGACTAGTCAGAAAGGATGCCGTTCGAACATGTTACAAATTGAGAACAAGCCGCGATGCGCCGGCGCAGCTCGGCCATTTCCTCCGCCTGCCCCGGGAAGCTGTAAGAGCCCGCACCGGGGATTCCCGTCATTGTACGCATACGATCGAATGCATTCTGTCAGTTCTGTCAGATCTCTAGGGCCGCCTGCTTTCGTTGGGTTTGCGCCTCCTTGGCATTGCCCGGCACGGGGCCTGCGGGAATGAGGACAAAGGAGAGCCATAGGGACTCTAGGATTTCAGCTGAGATGTGTCTGAGTGTGGCAAACGAGCTGGCATCGGCAAAGCTGCGCCATGGTGCCCAAGCACAAAGCTCTGGGAAAGCATCGGCATGCTGTTTCTGCACTCCCACATGGTTCCACCCAACCTTGCCCGGGCACTGCTTCGCCACCTGCAGCGGCGCTTTGACAAATTGCGAGCTGGCACAAGCTGCAGCAGTGGCACAGAAGCACGGCCTGCCAGTGGCCCCAAGCCTCAGCTTTGAGCTGATGGTGCAGGAACAGCCGTTGCACAACTCCGCCAGGCCAGTGAAGGCGTCTATGTCCAGTGGCCTAACTTGGCAGCCCAGTCGAGCTTGTCCTTAGTCGCTCTTGCTCTGAGTCTAGGGTCCCGCAATGTCCACCCATGACTGTGGAACTGTCTCTGCAAAGTCAAGACGCCCGTCGACTTCTGTTGAGACGATCCATCGCCATGGCTGCAACGGCCGAAGGCGACCCTGAAACTGTGAGTCGCCCTAGGGGGGCGCTACTGTACCGGCACGACTTCGGTAAAACTCTTGAGTGAAAGGGGTCTAATCCCACATTGGCTTGTGATTAGAGGCGCATGGCCATGACTTGCTGGTCCCGTCATCGTTCTCGTCTTCATTGTCTATCTCGAGGTTCATGGAGGGTACTGCAACGATGTTTAAGGCGTTCGAGTGCGACTGCATGACAGGATTTGACACGCCCAGCTGCGAGCAGGAGCAGCATAGGCAGCGATTCGCATCCGAACTGGAGCTTTGCGGTGAGGGCAGTGACATGTGAGTTGAATTACAACCAGCAGCGACTATGGCGGCATACCAACCCCAAGCGCAAACTTGAATGAAGCGAACCACGGCCAACGCCTCCCGAAGCTCGGCCCATCTCAGCATCTTTGCACGGTCCTTCGGCCAGCGCCGCATTGGACTTGAAGTCAAGACCTGAACATGTCTGGCAGTGGCATCCTCGATCGTAGCAGTCGGCCACACCATCGCAAGGAAATCCTGCCAGGAAACGCGTCGCTCCGCGAGGCAAGGATGCAAACCAGACACCTCCAGTCTGACAGGCACAGCCGAGCTGCGGAAGCGGCACTCAAGCCTCGAGCAGGGGCTAAAGCCGGACATCAAACTCACAAAAAACATAGGTGCTATAGCATAAGACAGCCGGCGGGCAGGCACACAGAGGATGGATCTGTGATTAGCCAGATGGTGTGATTGAGGTAGGGTGGGAAGTCACATTTGTTGGTTGACGGGAAACAGGCAAAGTGATGAACAGGTCGGCAAGCAGAGATCGGATAATGCCGACGTCTGAAGGATGGATGTAGAGGGATGCACCGATAAATTGCTTGACAGATGGGCAGCAAAACCGACTGTAAAAAATTCGGGAAACTCATCCGTACTCCCACATCCACACAACCTCGAACAATCACACACACTATCACTCGGTCAATCCTTCGTGAACCCCCGTGAACACAATCAGTCCTGTATAATCCTGAATGACAGGTCTGGACGGCGGGACCAGTGTCATGGAAGACAGCCGCATGGTTCCAACCGCGCAAACAGGCAGTTCTTGCAAAAGCAGGTGGCAACAATCCGTTTCCAACTGAATGTGGAAGACAGTACTTGCCCTGTAAATCCGAGCACGACATTTCTAGCTATTCAACACTTCACGTGGAAGCACATGTCACTCGGAGGGGAGTGGTTCTTTCGATCAAGTGATGTCTGCTGTGCTCGAACAGGCTGCAAACTGCAGGCCATCTCAAATTCACACAGTGGGCCAGTTTTGGTTGGTCCCCAAGCAGCCCAACAGCGTCCATTCCAGGATCCAGCGTTTAAGTTGAGAAGGGGCAACTCCAGTCAACCCGTGATGAATCCCGTTGTGTCATGGACATACATTCTTCTGGGCGAGTTTAACGTCGTCATTCCCAGTGTAGATGTAATGAATGGCTGGTGAGTGGTGAGCTTGCGATTAGAAATTGGCTCGTTTTCAGTTTACCACCAATCCTCTGACGGCAACCACCGTCCGACGCAATCGTGATAGGCGATCATTCCTCCAAACCACAAAGGAATCATGGCATTATGCTATATGTTCCTGGCATTCAACTGAGGCTTGCATTCCCCCGTTCACCAATGACGACGAGCCGGCGTCCAACAGAGCAACCCACCAAAACCTTTTGGTTGCCCGTGACTCGCAGACAATAGTGGCTTCCATGGTCCGATCATTCCCACCAACCAAGTTTTCTCATGAACAAATTCCTCTTGATCTCTGTTCGAGAGTTGCAATTCACATTCGAAGACACAGGTCCTGTCGAGCAGTTGTCTTGGCAATCGATTGGCATTGCATCCACCGCGTGCTTGAGGTCTCCAATGAGATCACTGGGCTGTGGCTCTGACACCTCATGCGTTGCATCGTAAGTCCAAACAGTTTTGAACCCAGGAGACGAATCTGCCGTAGCTTCCCTGTGTATTTCAATTCCATCACTGCCCGAAGCCAAACAACATTCCTTCACGATGTAAGGCTCCGGTCACTTGCTGAGCCAAACTGCGTCTAGTTGGATGGAAAAACGTCTCGAGACCCTGTAACTCCTATAGAAGAAGTGCGCTCATCGTTCTTGCGTGGCTATGCACCACACCCTGCACTGTGAAGCTCGTTTTGATGGTTTTTTTGATATGTCACTATTGCGTTGTTGGGCCCAACAGCGCTGTGAGCCGACGAAGCTTGTGGTCCGACACTAGGTGCGCAGCGCGTCTGTTTTTTCCCGCTGGCCTGTTCACTCAATCTGATGACTCTCCAAAAGTTGTTGTTTGACGAATGTCCATGGCCATCGAAGAACAAGTCCACCCTGCCCTACTAAGTCCCTACTTGTCGTTACCTTCCAAATGTAAGCCGGAGGAAAGAAAATGTTGATTTTGCCTGCAATGACAGTAGCACCTACGGAGAGACAGCTAGACAGACGACGTGCACACACACACACACCCACACTGGAACGCGAACACCGAACGCGTGCACAGAAAGACAGACAGACAGACAGACAGACAGACAGACAGACAGACAGAGGGATATGCATAAATAGGTGTTTCTCTGTCTTACTTACTTACTTACTTACTTACTTACTTACTTACTTACTTGATTACATACATACATACATACATACATACATGCATGCATGCATGCATGCATGCATGCATACATACATACATACATACATACATACATACATACAAATGTAAAAGGGACACAAATGCATGCATGCACACATGCATGCGTACATGCGTGCACGGTTCATGCGCATTTGCGTACATGTGTACATGCATACATACGTATTGGCATGCACACATGCAAAAAAACGCACATGCCTGCCCAGCTACCTACCTACCTACCTACCTACTTCCCTACCTACCTGCCTACGTACATACATGCATGTCTGCATGTCCGCAGGACTGCATGCCTGTATGTATGTATGTATGTATGTATGTATGTAGGTAAGTAGGTATGTATGTATGTATGCATGTCTGTATGTGTATCTGTGAGTTCGGGCGAGAAGCTTTATGTAATGCACATTTCTACGGCATGTATACATTACTCAGCTTGCGATCTGTTTGGATGCGCGTAGGTGTAGGTAGATGCGTCTTTATAACATGTTACATATGCATTTCATGTCCTAACAAGTCACATACTACACTCCAATACCGATTTTTTTGCTTAGTATGGCAGAATCTATACTGTCTATACTCTTCAAGTATGGACAGGCACATTGTCGCATACTATAGTAGCCGGCCAGACAGAGGTAGACATAGATGCAGAGGTAAACGAATGAACGGATGGATAGACATACACAGTGTCCAAGAACTGGAGCGACACACAGAGATGAAGAAACAGACAATGAATGGACAGACGAACGCACCGACGGAGAAGTAGATGTCGCTATGCTTCGGCATTCTGTGGTGCAGCAAGCAACCGGCATCCCTCAGCTGTTGACAATGCTTCATGCGGCCAGGCCAAAACCAACATGCGATGTGGGTCTGCAGCTAAAGAGTGTTCATTGTTCCGTTCGAAACGGACCATGTACACCGAAGGGGAGCCTTGCCCTGCGGAGCATGCGGAGCGTGTTGACCTCAGCAAGCATACGGACGCCAAGCCCTAAGCACGCCTTGCGGTATGTATCTTTTTGCCGGATCGAGGCTGAGGGACAAATGTACTTCAAGAAGTCCATGTACACCTGCCATGTTGGAAGTGCTCTAGTGCTGGGACATTCCAACATGCGCATGTGAACTGTTGAAAAGCAGAAATACCTACATTCGAAATTCCCGCCCACCTGTCTTGTAATGGCGCCAGAGTGTGTTGTGTCTATCTCCCAGAAAGTGTCGCAGGCAGACCACACGGCCTGGTGCCATCTGATTTGGCAATGCGAGGCATCTGAAAAACGATGAAATTACAATTCCGTTCAGCTCCTCGCGACTTGTGTGCACTGGGGCGCCCTGCCGTAATCGTTGCACAGCTACACTTCTCCACCTGGGTGACAGCAGCAAGCTGGGTGAGCAGCTAGATGACGGCCATCGATGTCTGCTGACATCTGCACGACAAAAGTTGCAAATCGCTATAATTCGTTGCGCTCCGACTTTGCCGCCCCTTCCTTACCAAATCTCTTGACAGCTGACCTGACCGCACCCTTCGCCCAGAATCCCGTTCTGGGCTAGAGGTTGCCTTGCAATAGCAGAAGCAGTTTTGAGTCATGCAAGCCGACAACTTACACTATCTTACCAAGCACAGTTGTGCATGCAGGCCTGGACAGTGCGTGCCGACATCCTCATATAGCCCACAAGAACTTCGCAGTTCCGGGACCCACACCGGCTTCGAGCGAAACGCACGCCGAACATCTGGCGAGCACTTCGCCTGGATGGAATTGACAAGGAGACAGCTTCGTATCAAAGCCCACACTGCCGTCCGATACGCACGTTCCGTAGAGGGAGTGGCTCAAGCTGACCATACTGCAAGATTATGCTACTACTAGAGGAACTGTTTAAGGGTCTCTCACCGGCTCCCCAGTCGACGAGTGTGCCTTTTCAAAACCACCTGACAGCCGACAACGACGAGCAAGGCACGTTGCCTCGATGTTCTGCGCACCTTGGTCCCGGAAAACCAAGTCAATCCATGGAACCTTGCATCGCATTCCAATTGTAATGCAGAACGTTTGCCTGCTTAACTCCCCAACATGCGGCTTCAGATTATTGAACCTAACCCAAACTCAATTTCACATGGCTCGGGACGCGGCGCAGGGCCAAGTTCGCAGGGAGTTTGTCCTGGCTTTTGAGGGAAACTGAGACTCGAAGCCGACGAGGCCACACTGCAGGGAAAGGCGGCGGCCTGCGTTCCTGGGCGGCCTGACTGAAAGCGGACAGACACTACGACCGATGTGGGAAATGCGGAAGGGTTAACAAAACACTTAAGGAACTTCTCCGGAATTCAAACCTTGCCTGTAAGCTTAGAGGCTTTCGTCTTCGGACCTGGCCACAAACAGCGACCCTGTCCCACAACAACTGGAAAACAAAAGCACAAGTCAGAGGAGGTGGAGCGAGGAGTAAGTCCCGAGCTTGCCAGCTTGCCCGGGCTCGCAATGACTGACCCAAGTGCCTTCGTCCATGGCACAAAATTTGCACCTTGGGTTGGCAAGGTGCATCTATGAAGCATCTACGGCATCAACTGAGCGAGGGCTGATGGCAGTTTTCGTTCCTTTTAGTGTCAGGTTGTCGCAAGCTTCCGAGCCTCTGGCATGCCAGGTCTCAACAGTGCTCATCGAGGCTCTGACCGGTTGCCGTGCTCGTTCCAGACTGGGACAACTGAGCCTCAGCGGTTTGACACGAGCCCCCGCACCCCAGCAAACAAGCGTCTTCAAGCTCGTACGAGAAAACGATCTGGCTGGGAGCTCGGCAGTTCCACTTAACCCTCCCTGCGCCATCGATTTCGGAGGATCCTCCGGTGCTATCAAGAAGCAGCCGCCAGCAGACTCCATCCCAACGGCATTGCTGGCATTGCATCCGTGAGCCTGTTTTGAAATCTGGCGCCTGGCGGCAGATGGACAGTGGAACTCGCCAATAGAAACCGCACTATTCTCAACTCAGTTGCATCGCATGAGCCCCATGTTCGAAAGACCGCCGTGTACAAATACGTCCGAGTGGCTCCAGAGGTCCTGCCCAGAAGCGGTTTTACAATGGTTGGCACTTGTCTGAAGACGCTGGGCGCACATGACGAGGGCAATGTGGCGCTGCAGTCAAGCTAGGTTGAATGTTGTCGTGTGCGCTTGAAGGGGTTGGGTGGGGTGGGGTGGGTTGGGTTGGGTTGGGTTAGGTTGGGTTGGGGCTGGGCGGGGAGGCGCTAGGCTGGGCTGGGCTCCGTGGGCAACGTCGTCGGTGGTTCGGGAGCCTTCAGCATGGGGTCGCACCTCGCGCTGCTTTCACAGATATCTTGCTTTGCTTTCTTGTTTGCTCGCTCTCTCTCTCTCTCTCTCTACCAGGTGGGGAGAACTGGGGTAGGTCCGTCCCCAGCCCTCTGCGCGCACGCGCGCGCACCTGCAGTCCTCAGGTGTCTTTGCCCTCCCTTTACTATGTAAAGAGAGGCTCGGCTGTACTGAGGAAGGTCTCTCTCTCTCTCTCTCTCTTTCTTTCTGCCGTTGCATCCAGAGGGTCCAGCAGCGCTAGACAACGCGTGAGGGCCAATTAGCCCCGCACAAATGAAACAGCAAGACGCAACTCAAGCAGCAGTCAATGCCGACACACGCCTCTTGTTTGCTTTCTTGCTTGCTTTCTTTCTTGCTTGCCGTCGTGTTTGCTCTATTGCTAGCGTTCTTGCTGGCGTTCTGGCTTGATTTCTTGCTGTATTTCTTTGTTTCTTGCTTGCTTTCTTGCTCGCTCGCTCGCTCGCTCGCTGGCTGGCTTGCTTGCTTGTTGCTTGCTTGCTTGCCCTGACTCCCTTGCAGCACCCCACTCAGAACCATGCCCATCCCTAGTAGGCGCCCCCATTGCGCTTAGGAGTCGGTTTTACAAGCTCCCGGAGAGAAATCCCCGGGCATTGCAGCATTGCCGGTGTGTTGGCTGGCTCTGGATTGCATCACCCCTCTTCGGATGCTGAGGTACCGCCATTCTCTCTCTCTCTGAACACATGTCTCAGTGCTTTACCACAAGTCAAGAGGCTGCAAGCAGCCCTCAACGGGTCCTCGCGGTGATGCTGCGACCTTCGCCAGATTGTGTGTGAGGATGGTTGAAGCTATGAATCGACTGCATTTCGGCGACTCAGGCAGCGTTTAGCCATCAGTCGCTGTAGCCCTGTGGACCCCTGACTAGATTCGAGCTGAGCGGCATCAGACTTACCGAAGGTCGACCCAAGCGTGGAGCCAAAGTTGGACACGGTGCCGGACTCTCCTGCGCAATCGCAGGAATCGGCGTGGTGACATGAAGTTAGGACCGGTCCCCATGAAGTTTCTCGGCTGTGGGATACATGAGGTGCCAAGCCAACCCCGAGAACGTCCTAGCGATCTGGAATGAGACTGCATGGAGTGCGGCCTGCACATTTGCATCCACGGAAGAAGATGCCATTCCATATCTCTCAAGCAGAAAGAAGTCTTTCGGATCATTATCTGTCAATCATATTGCTCAAATGCTTTTCCACTCGGGGCAGCCGCTCAAATGGGAGACACGGTGTGTTGCCTTTCAGTCAACCTATGACTCTAAGGGCTACAGTGTGCCTGCGCAGAGCAACTAGACATTTGCGGCCTCTTCGGGAGCTGCACTGCCGCCCGGGCTCCCTGCGCAGGGGTCCCGAGAGCTGTCTGAAACGGAATGGCCATTTGTGGCACTGCACGTCAGAAAGCCTTCGGACACTCCGAATGTTTGGTGGCGACGGTTCACTCTGCTGGCAAAGTGCCGTCTGTCCGGCTCTGGTCGAGTCTTTAAGCCCTTGAACTCTGTACATGTGAAGCTCCTGGCTCGCTTTCTGCCTTCCGAGCTTCGGGATTTCTACAATGGTAAGATGGTCTTGAATTAGAGCACATGCGCTTAGTGTCAGTGCCGCGAGAGCATGCAACTAGTATTCGGAGAGCACGCTTAAAAGCAATTCATCGCTTCAGCCCACCTCGCAACGCAGGCTTGCTGATGAACTCTGGGCGCTTGCCTCTCCGATCCTCAACTTTGAGCACCTGCAAACAGCACAAATGTCGCTTGCCGGCTCTGGTCCGCAACATTGACGTTTCAACGCCTGCTTTCGGCTCACTTGCCTGGGGCATCTACGTCCCAACACTGACAATGCATGGCGAGATACGTGGCAGGCACATTGCATCGCTGCATTCGGTTCTTACCCATCTGCGACCTGGACTTTCCATGGGCACCAGCGGCCAGGTGATGTACGCCATGCCTACAGCAAGCACATGCATCATGGGTGCAGGCCCTTCCATGTGCATCCTGAAAACGGTCAATGGGATTTTGCTGCATGGTTCGGTTTCGCCACTGGACGACCTCTGAAAACAAATGTCGCCGATGCCTCCGAGTGCTCCTCGATGTAGCGTGGAGAGGCGTCACAAACCTGCGCAACAATCACCTTCCTCCTTCCTGCTAAGTTTGTCTCATCCATCCGAGCGTGCTTTGATCCCACATGCCAAAAAACATACCAGTCTTCTCGGTACAGTCTCTTACCTCGACCGCCAGTTCTGCCCAACCAACATTCTTCGGGTCCACGTGCCAGGACCACTTGTCGCAGTCGCTGCCAGATAGAATCCTCGATGTATGGGCTCACTGTTCTCAGATCGAGGTATCTAGCACGTGAAGCTAATCAACATCATGAGGGTAGCGAGGATTCATTTGAGAACCTCCGCTCCAAGTACATGGCATATATGTGCACCATGTCGATGCCGCGCGTTGAACGCAGAACCCGGCGGCACAGGGCTAGGTTCTAGGCAAGGCTCTGATGGAACACAGGGATCCTTCCCACGGCTTTGGATGACTTGTCAGTAGTCAGCGTGCCTGGCGAATAGCAAGGCAACCAGAATACATTGGTTCGGTGGGAAAGAATTTTGGGTGCCTCCGATCCAAAGCTAGCCCCTCTAAACAGTCTCCCGCCCAGATTCGACAATGCACTCTCGTTGCGAATTCGGGGTGTCGAGCTACTAACGGCATGACACGGGCAAGGCTCAACTGATGGTGAAGCAACAGCCCCTGAAGATTCGGAGGCAACGTGACTTCTTTCCAATCAAAGACCGAGGTGTAAACTTAGGGCATCCGCGTACCAAAAGCGCCTCGTTTACGTCAGATCCTAGCTGAACAGGCTACACCAAAAGCTTCTGAACAGACCGCGGATGCTCTGAAAACAAGTGTTGGGAATATACGGTGAGTTTAACATAAAAAAGGTGCACACCACCGGAAACGAAAATTTCCCTCAAACCAGAAACCCGAGACCAACCTAGCCACGGGTGTTAGCACAACAGAGCGCATACCGTCCATGGTTCCACCTGGTGGGCGAACTGCATGGGCAATGGCTGCCTCTATGAAGTCCTCGTCCTAGCGGTACTGGCATGCAGCCGCAGAACACTAGAGCTGTTATAGTACACCCTTGATCAAGTCTGGAGCTGCAGCAAAAATTGTGTGTTGGCGGACTGTGTCCTCTACCCAAGGCGAGACAGACTCGTTCTCCTTGGGACAACATGGCCAGAAGTTAAACATGCGATCTCAACATCATGAGTCTCACCGCCCTGGCGACCGCAACGACGTTGTGGAATTTTGCAGCAAGGCCCTCCGGTGCTTATGACACGCAGGCTACCGGAGCCAAACAGCGGGACCAAACTTGGTGAGGGCCATCAATGGCCATAAACTTACTGGTGTCCGCTATATTGGATTTAGTGAGAAGTTTAGAGATCGCTAAGTCCATGCGACATGCCTGCGGAACCGCTTTGCTCACCTGATCACGCTCGCTACAATGATAAGAGGCATGATCACCCTGGATGTTTGCAGCGGCTGGCAAGGGCCTAAGCCTTAAGCTGGTCGGGTTCGGATTGCACTACTTGTGGCCGGACTAACATCAACAACCTCAATGAGGCACCTCTTGATTTCCTTTCTACGGCGCTTTCAGTTTCAACCCGCCATAGTTCATGGAGTTCACCTGCCTCCGTGCAGCCATGGTGCCCCTACCCGGATTGTAACGAAGGCGCCACCCGACCGCTCGGAGCAATTGCGGGCGACCGCCACCTGACAAGGCGCTCGTCCGCAACAAACCTCTCAATGCTGCGCAGCCGGCGACGACGGGCACATGGTCAGGAACGAGCTGATCTCGCTAGACTGAAACGCTCGAATCATCATTTGGGTGCGAAGCATCAATTGCCGATTCTGCTAATTACAACCCCAAAACACAAACTTCCATTAACAGGTATTCCTCCTACTTGCGGCCGTATCAGTCCGAAGGACGCGTTCAGACAAGCACTTAGGCGATGGGCAATAGATCTCAAAGGGGCATCCGCTTCTGGACTTCCGGCTTCCGGATTCGCCAGGCCAGGCTTTGAGAAATCCCAAACTGATCTCCAAAATCTCTCTCCCGAGGTTCATCTCTCCCATCACCAGGGTGTTCAACCGATCCTTGAAAGCTGGTGTCTCAACAACAGCCTACCGTTCAAGTACCTGCGCTCAGCCGTTCTATCCCTCTGGATTGAAATACACCGCCCAAAATCCGCTCAATGGCAAAGCGATGCCGCCTGTGTAGTGAGGATGCAAACGAGGGCACAGCGAAGGGAAGGCATGGCGACGCAGCGACCAAAAGAGCTTGACAACTCCATGCCTCCAAACCTAAGCCTAAGAAGGACCCCAGGAACAACCAAAAGAGCATGGCACCGAATGAGTCGTGATCCAAGCTGAGTTTGCAAGATACTGGCACCAACTTGAAACGATACCGGCAGCCAGTTGTTGCAGGCCGGGTTTGACGTGTGAGTGAGTAGTTAGTAGAAGCAGCACAATCAGCATCTAGACCAGTCACAAGGCCTGTCCCGAAGAACAGAGCTGAACTGCCAGCTGACTGCAGGAAACACCCTTCATGCATGCTTGCCACCCGCTGAATGGTGCTTCCCCATGGAAAACGAATTGGCACTTTTCCAGCCACATTCCGTTGGCCCGCGTCGCAGGGCGCAGAACTTTGGCATGAACTGTCGGGCTCTAGGGATTCAGAGTCAACGTCGCGCAGCGTCCGAAGTTGCGAGCCATCCCGACTGAATTCACCTATGTCACCTTGACCTCATGATGCTTCACCTTGCCCTCTGCTTATCACATCTCTGAATTGGAAACGCGGCACTGCATGGCGAAAGTGGCGCGCTTGTCAAGCATTGGCCCTCTCAGATGCCAGCATCTACCAGCATCTCCCTACGGGACGTACATGTGAAGACCCGGACACTCTCAACCTTTCCTTGTACTTCCTGGGTGTCTTTTGTGATGTTGGCATGGCAGAATTCTTCTGCGAAGTTGGCCGTGGCCTGAACGGAACTACCGACTAATGAGAACAGAAAGAGCTAGAACTGAGTGGTCTCGCACGATGCTACAGGTTGCACTTGGACGCTTGGACCTGTGAAACATTGCGTCAGCCTGCAGAAGAGGTCAAGCTCGAGGCTCATAGACCATGAGAACCAATTCCAGGGCTGCTTTGCATGCTGGAACTGAAACATATCGATGGCATCAAGGCAAGCCCTCTTCTGGACAGATATGTGCGGCACCAGACACGCAAGGCCAACAGAGGCAGCAATGCATGTAAATGAGCAGCTAGCATGTTGGAGTTCTTCGCCATGCTGACTAGGCGACTAAACTGATGCTTATGAACCGTCGCGCGGCTATACACCAGAAGCCTAAGACTTTGTCGTGGTTTGTGGCCTCCGCTGTTCTGCACGTGCACTGGCATCTTCTCAGGGAGCATCTACGGGTTGACCCATGGAAGGCAGGTGCCAAGCCGGAAATTAAACCGCCACTGTTGGGAACAGCTTGCGTTCCGAAACACCGAAATCTAAGAGACATTCAACTCCATTGAGCATGCCTTCCAAGCAGTCACCTGGACGCAGTTGTCTTTGACTGCGACTGAGCTTCCAAGCTAAAACAAACATGAAGCACCCTCAGCACACATCCGGCGGTAACATTCTGCAGCCACTGCTAGGCCCTTGTGAAATCTCACAGGTCATGCCACCTCCAAAACATGCTAATTACATCTAAATACCGGACCGGCCGATATGCAATTCCAGGACCTTCTCACAAACGCAGGCGTGTCACCTACTATGGTGCTGATGCTGCAATGCCCACGACCCGCTACCACATCACTGCAGGCTGGACTGACAGAGATGCCCACGATTGTGAGAAAGGGAGGGCCCTCAAGTGTAATGTACCACAGCCAAAGCCGAATTGCGCGGGCTGCGGTGAAGAAATTCTCTCCTTGAACCACGTATTCTGGCAACAGTGTGATCTTCGCCGGCCGCGACTGAAGCAGGCACCACTTTGTGCCCACGGTGCATGAAGTCGGCTGGAGCCATCGACGAACGTGCCTGCATGAAGAGGCCCTTAAGACGCCCAGCACATCCTTACACTGAGGCTTTGTTCGGCAGGACACTGGGGCCTCGAAATGCGGCTACGTCTATACGGCACAGTGCACCAAAACAGGCCTCCTTTGCAAGCCTGGGCTTCTGCGGCTACACATCCGTCTTCTATCATCCTTTAGCCTTCTGCCCTCCTGAGGTCCGCTGGCCCGGCTAGCCATGGCTGGCCATGTCTGGCCATGCCATTCAGAGAACTTCTGCGCCAATTTCCACTCATAAGGAAATGTGCTTGCTTGCTACATCTGACCCATCAAGGAGTAATCTTTACACATACATACATACATACATACATACATACATACATACATATATATATATCAAAATGTGTGTATATATATATGTATATAAAGAATATATATATATATAGATAGATATATAGATACACCTAAGTATTGTTTACCTAGTTGCACAAAACCGCTCAACTCATTGTGGCAGTCATGACCGCACTACCTCGCTCCGGCTATGCGCCCTTTCCGAGTGCGAGGGGCCGATGGAGAAGGCTGGACCGCGAGTAGCCAGACGAAGTGACATCTAATGTGCTGCATGTTCTGTGGCAACAGGCTTGGGAAATGCATGTTGCGTGTTGGGGTTCTTCGCGGTGGCAAAAACCAGAAACCTCCTTCGGCGCTTCAGAAATCGAATTGGGAAAGTTGCGAGCTCAGACGTGCCAGCCGCGACGCAACGAGGCCGAGGCCTGGCCGAAGCTCGACCTCGAATCCCGCGAACCGCAAACCAACTCATCTCTCTGCTACACTCGCACTAGTCCGTCTTGCACGGCTGCGAGGTCCAAACTCGCTTCTAAAGCAGCGGCTCTGCCACGAGCAGCTGCATATTGCTGAAGGCAGCGATTCTCTACTCCACTGCGCGACTGCCCCAATCAAAACTGAGAGGGTAGCGGGCCCGGGTAAGACAGGCCACTTCCGCCTCAAAGCAGGAGCACGAGGGCAACAAAGTGGCAGGCACGGGTGCATCTCACAATGCCGTGCACATCAGCTGCAGATGCCAAGAAGCTATAAGGGCTTTCGTATCCATCACATCCGCTGTAAGCAGCTCCACAGTATGAGCCACTGCCACCTTACCGTGGCCGAAACTTCGGGACCCTTCCTCACATGGAAGAGCTTGCGCGGCTTCTCTTGTTTCGCCGAGTGGCTATCCGACATCGCGAGATTGTCGGCTCCTTTCATGACAAGGCAGCCACTTCAGTCGGCCCACCTTCCATGCTCCAATTGTCTGTTGCCGCCAAGACACTCCAACCAGACCACGACCCTTGTTCCCACGAGCTGCCTGCAGGCCAGTTCGGGCCCTGCCAAGCAAGATTGTTCAGATTGCATCTGCTGGTCCTTACAGCAGCTGCTCATTCCAAACCCTTGGAGCAGCGCAGAAATCAGTCTTTAAGTGCCTGCCAATTCGTGGACGCCGCTTCCGGTGCCGACCAGCCGCCTCCTGAAACATGACATGCTGAGACCGTATTTCAGGGCCAACAATGACAGAAGCAGGCGCATGCTCTGAAGGCTGCAATTCTTCAAAAACAACCAGCAATTACATTTTTTGCTACAAGTAGGATGGGCACTGCGCTCTGACCATTTCAAGCATTCGCCAACATGGCCTGCGGAGCCTGAGAAGCCGTCGTGGTTGTGACCGTTTGTGTAGCCTTAGTTCAGCAAGGCAATAGCAATTGCACAAAGTCAAGTCAAGTCATCACGGGTATGGCATAGGTCGGGAGAGGTACGGAAGCTCTGGCTGTGCGATTCTTGGCAGTTGCCACTCCCGTAGGCATACCTGAGCAGCGCGACCGGCATCACAAAAATATCTTTGCTGCTTGCGACTTTCTACTGCACAGATCCGAACCATGATTTTGGTTGTTCCCCTCGAACATCTCATGCATAATCGGACATAGAACTGCGACGGCTGCTGCCACGCAGGAGGCGAGGCAGGAAACGGGATGGAGATGCCCTCGGCGGCATCCCCACTCGTCAGATCCTGACAGGGTTCAAGGCTGCGCCGTCATCCGCAGTATATGCGGAAAAACCTAACCGTCTGTCACAGGAATAGCAGCTGCTGGGAGTACAACAGCAGCTAGCCATTCCACCGTGTACGTTTGAAGCGGGAGCCGGCACAAGATGTAAAACTCAGGAATCCTCGAAGGGATCGCTGCCCAGAGACCTGAGCTCCGCCAATTGCAACTCTGCTCTTGGCCATCACAATGCCGACATTATGAAGCTTTTAATCCAAGAAGCTGATTCAGCGCGCCACCTTCGTTGAAGAGGTCACCTGGCAACCACGCCAAGCGTAAGAGTACGGATTAAGTTTGCCAGACCATCTGCGTCAACAAGGAAAGGGTGAAGTGGCCGTGCCTTTGCCATCACCTTTACCTTTTCCTTTGGAAATTCCTCCATTTCCGCGCCTAAGTGTCGCAAAGCATCCTCCACCTCTACATGCATGCAGCTGCAGGTCAAGAACAGCGGGATTCCCTGGAAGCATCGGGCCAGCAACATGGAGCCTACCGCATCCCGACATGGCGCAGTTCAACTACAGAGCTCGGCAGCCAGAGACTAGCAAGCCGCGAGAGCAAGTTCTCGTGTAGTCACGATGTCCAACATTTTAAGCTCGACCTTCCAAACAAAAGCATCGATGCTAATTATGCGAAGGAGCCCCAGTCCTTTGTCCGCAAACCTGCAGTTTACAGGCACTTGTTGCTGAGAGCATCTCAAGGACCGATGTCTAAGAAGGGTGCCGACACATCTTCTTCTTGCAACATCGATGACTGCAGCTGTGGCTTTCGGGGGTCGGGTGGCTCCCTTACTTAATCCTCTCGCAAGATACGCATGGATGGGAAACGTTCGCACCCAGCCGAAGCGCTGCTTCTGGAACATGGCTTCCCTCTCTTCGCGTTTCTGCGCACGGCTGACATAGAGGAGGTGCTCTGGGTGACCTGAGACTTTCGGAGCACAAAACGCCGGGACTATCCGGGACTCTTGATGTATGTGGCATCCCGCGAATCGAGGTCGAGTGGAGTGAGAGAAGTCGACAAGCAAAAGCACCACAGACACGACTCGTGCAACCGAGGCACCATCCACGTCCCTCCTGATAGGGGGAGCCTTCCCCTCTGCTTCCAGCTTTTTCGCCTGAGGGCAAAGAAGCGGTAAGTCAGTTCACAAAAAAGCTCGCAGCATCTTCCTTTGAGGAATCCATGTGGGAAACTTCGGTTTGCTTATGGGTAAACCAAGCCATTAACCGGACCGTAGTATATCCGTGCATGGGGCGCGCGAGGGCCATGACGCGGGAAACCCCATAAGATCCCTCTTTAGTCTTCTGCACATCAGGGGGAGCCGGAAGAGCTCATAGTGAGTGTGTTCTCCTCTGAAAGTTGCCGGCCGATACATGATCGTAAAGACCCAGCTGAGGCTAGCAGCACACAACTGAAGTCTGTCAACGGCTTGTAGCAATAGTGAGTATTGCTGGCTGGACGGACCCACACTGTGCCGGTTTTTCTATCGGCAAGTTGAGGCCACTTGCAGATGCGACCGAAGGCCAGCAACAATATCTCCCATCAGTTCTTTATCCGTGTGAGAAAATACGATCTCCGGGGCCGCCCGCAGCATCAGGCGTTGCCGGTTGCACGCCAACATCAGTGCCCACGCGAGGGTCAGGGCATGAGCTGAAAGATCTTGTGAGGCTCTCACTGTGAGCTCACATCTCTCTCGTTTAAGCAACGACTCAGAACTGGCTGTTTGTCGTCTTCTTCGACATGAAGTGCCAAAACATTCCGCACGTTCCTGCTTTTTGCTTCCATCCTGATCAATCTTGGTCTCCTGTTGTTCAGAGAGAGCTTCTGTTCTCTTTGTTTCGCGCTGATGCCTCGTCGAGCCGCTTCGTGCCGAGAAGCGAGCAACAACGCGGGCCCTTCTGGAGTTGTGACTCACCGAAGCACGGATTGGCCCGATCTCAGTGGCAATCAAGCCGCTCATGATACCTAGAATCTACAAGTCGTGCAACTCTGTCATCTGTGGTCTGATCATGGTACTGCTCACCACCTCAAACTTTCTTGCTCATAACATGCGAGTGGACGCTGCTGCCTGACATGTCAACTCTGTACAGCTTGCATGCTTATTCGGAAGTCCTTCCTGCCAAACATCCAAGCATGTCGTCTCAAGGAATCATTCCCTGCAACTGCGTACACACTCGAGCCTCTTTGAGCTCCTTCCGCGTCCGCAAGTCTTTGCAGTGCATGAGCCGCACGCACCTGGGCTATCAGCATGGGCTGCAACTTGTGGCTTTCAGGCAAACCCGGAAAAGTTCACGGCACTTCCTCGAACAAGAATTTTTAACCTGCTAACACGAACCATCGTTCAACGAGATATTGATACGAAGTAAATCCTGTCTTCTCTCCCTACACGCATGCCCAAGCTGGGCAACCCTTCCATATCCCTTAAGGCACTGTCGCTTTATCTTGAGCTCGATATATTTCAAACCAAATTTTGTTCCCACCCGCCCAGCTGTGTTTGAGAAGGATTAAGGGTAGTTTCGTGATTGAAAAACCTGAACTCGCCTATGTGATGCATCTCCCTTCCAAGCAAGCATAAAGCGGCTGAGCCACTCTTTGGCGTCTTTCGATTGCTCGAAATTTACGAAGCCAAAACTTCGGCCGCGATTGTCTGTCATGACCTGGCGAATGCACCTACACCGCATAATGAGCAAGAAGTGATCGCTTGTGCTCCTTGCCTTGGCCGCCTGGATGGGCCCAAAGCCACTGAAGAGCTCACAGAGGTCCTGCCTTACAACCGTCAACAGGTGATCAGCTTGGACAAGCGAACGTAACTCGCGAAAGCCTTCGACGGATAGCATAGCACAAAGCGTAACATGCAGCATAAGAACATTCCGAGCAAAGATACGGTATGAGCTTGTGGAAGGACCAAAGATTAGCTGCGCAGCTGAATCTACCGTCCGAAGTCGGTTGCAGCTGCACACATGCAAGACCACCGCACATGATGTGGGCCATGTGCGGTATTGTTATTTCGTCATAAGCCATCGAGGGATAGGAATGATAACATCACAACACCTGCTCGAGATTTGGATCGTCTCTGTTGATGACGACGAAGCCCTGCACAGATGTCTACTTCTATGGTGACCATGACGAGAATGCCCGAGCGATCCTTGTAGGCTCAGAGCAGAAAGGCTCAAATCATTGCTGACCTGAAATACCTGCGAAACCTGAAGTTGGAAAAACTGCGTAGGACTGCTTATCTTAGCGACGACTCGATGCAGCAGCGGTACCATGGCATGATCTACACATAAGTTCAGATGGGATGCTCTTTGAAGTGCGGTGGAAAGCACTTCACGTAGAGGTTGGTGAAGTCCCCCTCCTGCGATGGCAAGCATGAGCCTCCTTTTGTGCAGCTGGCTTGTAGAGTCAACACAGATGCCATGTATGTAATTCCACTGTCCCAGCTCCTGGTTCTGAATTGTTTGGCTAGTTCCGATAGTGCTTAGGATCATTACTGGGTGGTTCACACTTGAGGCTTCTGCACCCCGTTTCCACCTCTTTCGTGGCATCCATGACAGTCATTGTCAGAACCTTGGCAGTTGCTGAACGTGTTGCCCATTCGAGATGCCAGCACCAAGAAACGAACTCATACCTGTCCACTGAGCCAAATCTGCATTCAGGTCACTTTGCGAAACCGGCCGCAGAGCTGAGCTGGAGCAGGTTCAAAGGGCTGCTACAGGTCGTGATTAAGTGATTGCAAGTCTGTGTCCGCGACTTGGACATCCTAGTCTGCATTCACGTTTGTAATCGCATGTACCATACAATAGAGACTGAGTAGAGTCTTCGCAACAGAGAGTGGCTGCTGGCATGTCAGACTGATCGTTCAGTCAGGGTACTGCAGCTGTGGTATCTGTGTGAGTGGAGTGTGGAATGCAGCCTGCGCGCAGAATCGGGAGAAGAGCCCTCGAAGGCCCAGATCCCCAGCTGTACTGCGAGCCAGGATGCTGAGAGCACGAGCAAACCAAAACTTGAGTCAGCTTCTGCCAAGCCCATGTGCTTGGCTGTTGTTCGTTGCTTTCCACCAATGCAACAAACAGCATCACCCCAAACCAACTCTTTCACGGCTAATGGCCGGTTGCGTCATGTTTGCAAACGGGCTATACAAACTGGCATCGGGAGCCGAGAAGAGGTTTTTGTATTGGTTCTTGTGGGATGAGCCTTGGCATTCAAGTTTCCCGACTGAAGGCCAGTTGTCCGAGGCCTCGATTGAAAAAGCTCTAGTGGCTCCAGCGGACGAACTCTTGAAGAGTATAGTATGCGCCTGGCACATCTTGGAGCCACAGCTACACTTGTGTCAGTTCCCTCGCTTCAACTTTAGCAGAAACACAGGTGCAGGGTACACCCTACTAAAGGTGCAGCTGCTTCCTCCTTTCCAGTGCCTGAACCTGCTGGTGGGCTTCCAAAGTCCGAACCTACCTGGGCACCCTGAGTGGCTTCCAAGCGGCAGCTTTGCGACCTCAAACTTAGACGAAGATGCACTCCGATCAGGAGGTGTGGTCGGGGCAGAAATTGTCGAGAATTAGTGACGTCTGACCAGGCACCAATGCGTTTCTGCTTCCACACCGTCACCTCCATGCAGCTACCGATGAATTGGCTGTCCATGCACTCGATTTTTCTGCCAGGTCAAAGCAAAAACTGAACTCTATGACTGGTGGCATGTAGTTTTGCTCAGGGTTCAGAACCCTAAATTCTAAAGCGAATCAGATATGTGGGATTGTCAGATCCTTAGTAGTTCCTTACACTACTCCGACGAATCATTAGCCTTTATCTTCAAGCCAGCGTCGGGCCTTGCACATATCAATGCAAAGTCTGAACTGTATGTTGGGGAAACTTTGCCTCGCAGGTGAGACGGGCTAAGCTGTCAACTTTTGTTGAAACAGCATAGTCAGTGTGCTGAAACTGCAACCCGCACAGGCTCGGCATGTTGTGGCGTAGTGGGACGGCCACTGGCATTGAACGTACGAAGGTCTTGCGACATGTGAGGGTGCGTCAAACCCCCCACCCATTTGCTTGACCCTTAACATGATTATCGTTTGTGTGTACTCTTATCGTTTTACACGACTTTCGGACTGCTACGAGCATTCGTTATCGCTCTTTTTTTAATCTTATCGTTTTACAAGGGATTTGATTTGCTCTCAAAATACGGACGCATCTACTTTAAAACATGCCCTCGGGTTCTTATCATCCCTCATGTCGGGGCTAGTGTCAGGCATGTCTGGGCGGAGACGGGCTCAGTCGCTCCGCAATCTGAGCCGAAGACTCTTACGGAACGTGGGCTCACCGGGCACTGTGTGCGATTCGACGAACAGCTACCTACGATCCAAATGCGTTCAGTCACCGCAGCAGCGAACAGCCCCCGGCGATGACAGCTCGGGGGCAGAGAACGCTTCCTAGCGCTTTGCACCCTGGAACAGGTCCCGATCCAAGGCCACATACTGGACGTGGCTTGATATGATCCGATCCGTGAAGTCGATTTGGAGCTCCCCGGTTCAGGACAAGCAGAAAATTGCACGGCCTTGTGGCCGCTTTGGCGCGTCGTGGGTCAAGCGTCACATATCGAGGCTTTCAATTCACACTTGGGGTCTAAGGTGTCGTCAAGCTTGCGAGCGTTTTCGGGTTGGGTTGGGGGTTTCATGACCGTTTCACAAACTCCAGCGCGGCTCATCAGCAAAGAAACGACGGATCAGCGCATGACCTTGACGGTCAAGGGCAGTTTGGATGCCGTGGCAGTTGCCAGGTCATGTCAATCATTTAAGTCAAACGATACACAGCCAGAAGGAGCTGGGAATTTGCCTGAATCTACAGGGCATATTGTGCTGAAACCAGATTTAAGGCCAAGACGAGCTCTCGTCACGCGATCGTCCCATTGATGCCACGCTCGCTGTCGCCGAGGTGGTCCTGTAATCCCGACTCAGTTTCTCTTTCCTTTACTCTCAAGCCATCACGCCTGCACACCAGAACATAGAGACACTTCCATTCCACTGCTCGAAACTCAACCCTTGTGCCCTTTCCGCTGTCCGGCAGTGCGGAAAGCGCCTTCTGCAGCTGCCTGGCAGCCTCCAGCAGACCAAACAGGACCGTGTTTGCTGCGCATCAAGTATGCTGTCTGGCTTTCGTCCCCGAAAACTTCCCCTGAAGGCTTAGGCCTCTGTCGTCTGCGAAGCTGTAACACCGGAGTGCGTGTTGGTTCTGCGGTTGCCTTAGACTCTTAGACGCGCCCGGAGCTACAGCCACACAACTCGCACGCCTGCCCTTCTTTGCCCTTGCTGCTTGATCGGTCTATCGCTGAGTCCCGCTCTGTGTCGAACAATCCGCGACTCGGTGCTCAGCTTCCGCCCTTGGCACGCTCCCACTCCACTCGCCCCCGAGGACTTCACGCTTGGGACCCCAAGGCCAAAGACGACCTACAATTATCATGACCCTGGCAGACACAGCATGTCCACGTTCTGGAGTGCTACGACCCCGAGTAGCTCCCCCAGGTGCCGCGCTCAGAGAGGTGGCGAAGGTCATTCTCTGACTCTGACCACCTACTTCCTCCTCGCTGGCATGGCCGGGTCCGGAGAAAGGGAAAGCGATGTGCTCACGTTTGAGGGATACTGCGACCTAAGGCCTGCATCCTTCGTGTGCTGAGTCCTCATCGCTGGGGTTCTGCGGCAGCTGCGGGATCTCCTCGGTGAAGACATGTCCTCGGCACGCAAATGCAGGTCATGTGTCTCCACGATCTTCGCAAATTTCCATGCAGGCCTCCACCAAGGCCCTCCAAATCTGTGTGTGGCAAAGGAGGCCCGGCCTTCGCATGGAGCCGAGGACATGTCTTGCGTGCGCGCGCATCAATGTGCTTGCAGCTCCCCCCAAGGCCTCTTCGAGGCGAGCAAGGACCTGGTGTTGGGCAAACGGTCCCCCAATAAACCCAGAGGAGCAGCTCCGCGGCCTCGTCCAGCCCCCGGCGGATAATCTGGGGTTTCTTTTTGGAAACAAACCTGGGATTCATGGGCTGGGTCAGCGAACGCAGCAGGACGCAGCTTCTACGATTCTGCAAGCTCGAGTCCACTCAATGCAACTGGCAAGACGGAAACCAGAATTCAATCGAATCTTTGTCGACGAAATGGGCCAGGACTCTTGAGATGCAGATGAAGCTAGCAGAAACCAACGAGGAAGCCAGGAGCATCAGTAGTGCTAGCCAGCATGCAAGAAGAACACGACTGTCTGCTTTTTCAACGAGAACTGCTGATTGAGCACAACGGGTAGCACTACTGCTGCACAGCCTGAAGGGTCAGCAACGGCTGCCCGACATGATTCCACACCTAGCCAGGCTCCCCATATCCAGCTAACCATAGCTTACACTGGTGCAGCTGCCGCCCTATCCGCGGCACTGGGCGAGTGCATCGGCGCTCAAGATGAAGGGTCAGATTGGCCCCCGGTCGGCCATGACGCGTTCCGTGTGTTCCTCGTTATGGCAGGAGAATCGAGTTCGTACCTAGTCGTACCCATCCGCCCAGCAGATTGGGCAGGATGCCTGCCAAGAATTTGCGTTTGCGTTCCCGGCACCGATGCTAAGCTACAAGTAATCTGGCTGCCGTGCTGGTACAGTGGGCTGAGGAAAGTCTCGTCGTCTCTTCGTGGGTGCTTCCTCGCGTAGCCTTCGTCCAGCAAAAGAGGTTTCGTGGTTTTCGTGCCGTACGGAAGATACGGGCGAAAGGGCGACGACAAATGAAAGACCAAGTTGTCGCAACAGCATTCGGTTGATAAAACCGCGGTGTTGCGTGAGGGCTGAGCTGTGCTGCCGCCGTCGCCCACGGCTCACGCTGGAGAGCCGTCTCGTCGTCAAGACGCAGGCCGTGCCGCATGCATTTGTACGGCAAGTTGGCTAGCAGTAATAGGCATGAGCTGCACGGTGAAGTGATTCCACCATACGATGAGCAAAGATGCACCAATGTTAGGAAGAAAGCACGCTTGCATCGCAACGTGGGAATCTGCCTCGTCACGGGGGCCGTCCAAAGTGCAAAAGTGCGCGCAGTAGAGCGTGGTGGAAAAGAGATCAGCTGCGGAATCTGCCATCAAACTGGCCATTCGTGGGATGAGCTCAGACACTGTGTTAAGCAGGCTGCACCGGTGCATCTCTCCACAGAGTCGCTCGAGCACGATGTTCTCTCTAGGCGATTTGTATGGGATCCACAATGGATTCCGTTCTATGCATCAAAGGTGAAGAAACAGATGCAATGATCACGAGGTTGTTTGGCATCCACTTGGATTCGTGCTCTCGCAAGAGGTCCATTTGCGCTGTATGGTTTTTCAATAGTGATCTCGTCGAGGCGGATTCCCTGCCGAATGCGTTTGTAGCTGTACTCACTTGTCCCACACTCGCTGGTGCCATCTTTGCTTCTCGCCACCACCTGTTGTCGGGGACGGGGTTGTTCGCGTCTCACCCCGGCTTCGACAGCCTTGCTACTTGCCTTGCTGGTACCCTGCCAGTGCAAAAGAGAATCGAGGGAACGATGTGGGTGAGAGCATCGAAGTAAAGGGGCTAGCAAAGAATGGGTGAGAATTGGCGCAGTCAACTGAGCTGCAACACAATAAATGAATCTGAATCTTCAAAGGAAGAAGCAAACACGATTCAAGCCACAAGACACCAGCAACAGACCGGCAAGTAGTACTGTATGAGCAATATCAGATGAAGGAGCAAATTTGTGATCGTTCGTATTTGTTCGCCCGGGTTCTCGATCATCGACTCCTCAGCTTCGTCCTTGGTCATTCGATACTCGGCCAATCATGCCACAGCTGACCAACGGCAGACTGAAATGCTTTGTGCTAGCCTCGTCAGCTTCTGAAATGTCGTCGTCGCCAACGTCCTGGTTGCTTGTTGTGGACTAGAAACTGGATGGGCAGAGAAACCCCTGCCTGCAAGAAGCCATGGTTTAAAGCCTGCTGGACCGTGGGCCGAAGGGATGGATCTCGAACTAACCTGTGACGACGCTGGCATCTTGGACAAGCATAGAAAATCATGGACACGTGCCGGAAAGCAAAGCATATACGCCGGCCCAGCAACAAGAAGCGGCAGAAGTGCTCGGCGCCTCGGTCATAGCGGAAGCCGAGGACGGGATTCGGGATTTCTCAAGCGTTTCAACGGACAGTGCCGGTCGCAGCGGCTAAGGCTTGCAGTAGTGCTCCGTTTCTGCACTGCGAACAGCCCTTCCCGGACATCCCGGACCTTCGCTTGGCTGGCTGTAGCGCTTTGCCAACTTCTCATTCCTTGCCTGAGCTGACATGGAGCGGGGCAGTGGGGTGCATGCAGCGAACAACAGGCTTGTCACAACAATCGAGCAACGTGACGGCTTAACGGGGACAACCACGACGCCCTCGCGAAGACGAGTCTGGACATGAAACCTGTCAAACACGACAGGCTTGCTAAATCTTTGCTCTGCCGAGCTGGCCGCCAAGCCGCCCAAGTGGGCGGAGGATATGCAAGGACGATGGCCTGTTCGAATCTTTCCGAATGCAGAGTTGGTTTGCTGTGCCTCTGGGACTAACAAGTATATCCACCTGCTCGCCATTAAGGGGTTGCAGCATCTCATCCGCATGCCGCATGCTGCGAAACACTCAACACTCACTTCTAGACTGCACTCAGCCGACAGCTTCTACCCTGCGACATGCTCGTCTCTTTAGCCAGTCCTTCTTCACTGCAGGAGCAGACGGCTGAGCCGGTGAGTAGGGCACATCGCCATACAAGATCACATACCTGAGACACACAGCCAGGCTCAGCGTTTGGAGATGGTCAGTCACTGATTCTCACCATTTTTTCGCGAAACATCGGAAGTGAAATAGCCCTTACAAAGCATTGTGAAAGCTACACCGAGCCGTGAGCGATGCAAGTATTGTGCAGAAAGCTAAGCTGCTCTGGTACGACTCGAAACTTGACGACGCAGTAATCGGAAGAACGTGGCCATGAGTTGAATTGAATTGCAGAACTGACGTCTATCACGGACATGCTGCACTGTCCGGAATGCTAGTTCATCCCAAGCTGCGCTGTGGAAGCAAAGGACCACACGTCTGTCTTGGTGTCATACTTCTTTCTGCCCAGCATCTCTGGCGACATGTAGGGCGCAGTTCCAGACACACCTGCGCGTGGACGGACACGCACGCAGAACGGGCCGCAGCAAGCCATGGTGCGAGAGGGTGCGTTGACACCGCCCCCCCCCGGAGCCAGGACTCGTCGCAGGAACCGAAGATGGAACCGAAGATTAATGAGCGCTGCAGGTGATCCTGTCTCTGCTTTCAGGCACAAGGAGAAGGGAGATTCAACGGCGCACGACGGAAAGAATCACATTGATGCCAGATGAAAAGCAAAAGTAAAGGAAGTCACGGATCTTGACGCGGCGCTGATCCCAAAAGGCGACAGCGCTGTACCCCCCACCCCCGGCGCCTTTGACAGCTCCTCGTCTTGGGAGTCTTACTGCCAAACCGAAGTCCGAGAGCTTGATCGTGCGGCACCTGCGGAGTCGGCCCAAACAGCCAGCGCCAATTCAGTGCTGCTTCTTGTTGTTTTTGAAAAGGCTTCTTTTCCGGGAAATGTGAAAAAAGAACACAAAGCTGACGCGACTCCTTCGTTGACGCTAAAAAAACCCTTTCGGGTTGCATGGATGTGAGACTGAGGCTTTGTTGACGCTCCCGTGATCGGAACGGCCCTCCTGTGGGCCTGGCCTGCCTGAAGCCCATGAATCCGACTCAACTGCCGATCGGGACCTTTTAAAAAACAACGACGTTCCGTGTAAGTTTCGCAGTGCTACACAAAACCACGAGATGCTTCCAGGGGAGCTTGATGTGTGCGGCAATGGGCCGGGGGTTTTCTCCTTTATTGTAAAGCCTGTCGAAAATGAACCGGCAGATCGATCAAGCATAACTGAAAAGCAAGAGACAACAGCATGAATCCAATCAGATTGGTGGAGAGGTTCGACCAACTACGCTCTCAACTGCCGTTCAGCCGCCCGCAGCCCTAGTCACAAAATGAGTCGCTTCGATTGAATCCTGATTCACTGGATGGCAGTGCCTTGCTGGATTTCTTCAACCGTTAGTTGTTGGCCAGGTCATGTCACAACTCCCTCCTTATGTGGGTGTTCATTATCTTACAGCTCATTTTCGCAATCGGGAGATAGTCGCATGTCTCTAGAGACATTCCTTGCCCTTTGGAGGTCTGTGACATGCAATGCAGCTGCGAAAGATGACGCCTCTCACCCCCGTAGAGGAAGTTGTCCAACTTGATGTCTCCTCGGCAGTACCGATGGAGCAGCGATTCGCAAGCCCCCCCCCCCCCGTACATCAGCTTCAACTCCCTGCTCACACTGCCAAATCCCCTGCAGCAGTGAGCAGAGCACAGCTGGACCATTGGCAGCCGAAGCGCGATGAACAATCTGGGCGGCGTGACATGCCCCGATGCCCAGTAGCATCTGACCTGGAAAAGCGATGTACAAATTCCGGGAAGTATGCTCACGCTGTTCCACTTGCCTGATCTCGAAAGTCTGTGGGCATGGGAAATCCAAAAAAAGTGTTCACAGCTCCCCCCCCCCCGGCGNNCATGTCAATAGCTCCCCCCCAACGGCCTTTAGGCTTGTGTCCGAGAGTCGAAACATGCGCCGGAGATTTGTCTCCGTGAGTTTCGGCATGTCACACAGACTGTCCATCAGCGAACCGTAGCACCTTTTCCAATTGCAAACAGACTCAGTGCATGCGGCTTTCACTCGTTTGAACCTCTGCTTTCAACACATGCTTGCAGTTTGATTTTCTGCCCCAGTGCCTTTCCATGATCATGTAGAAGAGGCCGGGAGTTTCCAGGTATGTTTCATACCTCAGGAACCAACCAGGCCTTCGCACGCAAGGCCCGAGGTCTGCTCGACAAGAACAAAGTGATCGGTATCTTGCTAGAGAACGGCTGGAACAGAACTTCTGTGAGCTGAATCACAGGGAAGCTCACAGACCCCCCTTTGCTGGTTGCTGGCAGGAGGCAAGGCCACAACATGCGGATGCCCGGAAACTTGGCCCAGTAGCTGCGACTCCGTCCGTGCCTCCCTGCGCTGCAACAAGCCGCATGTCAACTTATGGACTGTGTCAGGGAACCAGACCGACCACGAAAGCTGTCAAAGGCAAACGTAGGACATACTATACACATGTCTCGACACATCCAGGTCCTGATTCAGACTGGCAAAGGGACTTCCTCTCTGCAGCCTCCGATCCGGCACCAGGCTACTAACAGGGCCCGGGCTTCAGGATTTGCATGTCCATAATCGCATCCTCGGTCGGAGAGGGGAAGCAACTCGATTAGAGCATTCCCGATACAAACAACATCTGGCGCACGGCTGACCACTTCTTAAGTGATTTGCAGTGCTGAGGCTCATCCCCAGACCGGCGCACGTCCATGATCTTCACAGCGTACATTTCACCGGTGCTGATCCTGCTTCGAAGGGCCCGGAAAGGAGTTCTGATTTGATTTCCTGATCTTAGGAGCTTGGCAAGGGATGCCAGACACGTGATCCACACTACCGATCAGCATTGCTTCAGGCTCCGATTAAGCTCTCAATGCCAGAATGACACCCGTTTTCCCGCGCACCGAGTTGTGAGGCGAACTTGTCCAAAAGCGCCCTCGCCAAGCTTTCTCCCCAGCTTGAAGCTCTGAAAAAACCTAAGCGTCTGCCCAGCAAACACATTGTAAGAAGCATGTGCTGCCTTGTTGCATGTCGCTCATGTCACGGGAAGAGCATCCAAAGATTTCCCCGCCTCTCTCCCAAGATCTCCCGAGTATTCGTGCCATACTGGGTAGTCTAGGCTTACTTGAACTGGGCAGTCTAGGCTTACTTGATCCCTACACGACGAAGCCATGGGACTGCTTCAAACTGGGCCCCGGGCTGCCCTGTGGTTGGTGCTAGCTCTATAGGCTCAACCGCCTGGCATGCGATCACAATGGATTTGGTGGAGTGTGCAGCATGATTCTTCAAGCTGGCTCTGTTTGCGTTGCTGAATTTCCCGAGCCGCTGTTGAATGAACCGTACATGGAACATCTTGCCCACTGAGGGTAGCGGGTAGCTTTGCTCCAAGTCCAACATACTTCCGATGGATGGAGATGATCCAACGACTGAAATCCACACACGGAAAGTTAGGATTGGTTTGATCTGTTCGAAGACCAGTGCAGACGCCCAAGACCGAGGGTCAGCAACTTTCGACATGTCGCCTCATGCGCAGCAATGTCCAAGAAGAAAAACGTAAAGTGTACAGCCTTGAACCTGCCTTCCTAAACCACAACGACTGGCCTCTACCTGATGTCAGATTGTGGCAAACATGCAGCGGTTGTTCCAGTGCAGTTCACGGCACAGTTCTGCAAAACCCGATAGTCGAAATGGGGTCCTCGGCTTAGCCCCAGCCATCCAGACATCGCACAGTTCAATAGATATAAATATAAATATAACTAAACAGCTCAGCCGCATGACCAACCATATACAGCCGCTACCAGGATGTCACAAGCAATGTCCGCAGGTACGTGGATTGAGCGTCCCCAATCCATATCACGACAAACTGGAAAGGTCTTCGTTGGGCAGTGCCTTCCAGAATGTCCCCTCCCCCCTGCTGTTCTTTCTGTAAAACAGGCTTCCGATGTTTATACATGTGTAGCAAGCGTGAGGTGAACATGCTTGGATACAGGGCTGCCACGAACACACGCACAGATGTAATCCATTACGAAAAACGGGTTCCTCTCAACCAAAGCAGAATCAGCTGCGATTTTGAAACTTTCGGTCAGCTTCCCAGCCTAACAAGCTCCAAACCTCCTATAAAAATAGTCATGGAGCCGATGCAGCGGTAAAGCAAAGTTGGGCCCACGTACACCCAAAAGCACCCAGCCAACGGAGCCGGGCCCACGGCTGAAGAACAGCCGCATCCCATGGCTTTCAGGCCAGGGCCTTAGCCGAAGACGGCATGGTTTTGACGGCTCTGGCGCTCCATCCGGCAAACTCTGAGCCACTCAAGATGAACCTAAATGGAAGAAACCATGGATGCCTGGGCAAAGGGCATTGCAGGCCGAAAGTTTCGATTCTCATCCACACAGGACCACGAGCTGAGACAGCTTCGAAGCCAGAGTCCCAGTATATAGGGACTCCGGTGCAACTCCTGTACAGACCTGTACAGCTTCGCGCAGGACTCCGGACTTGAATCTTCTTCCCCAAGGCATCCGGACTTGGATCCTCTACCACTGAATCCCTTGTCAGACATTGATGACGAACTCCTGCAAGATCGAGCGATGGCACGCGCGTTGACACTGAATGCTCCCGAATGCTTGTACGAGTTGCCGGGTACTTGTTTGACTCCTCGTCCGTGCATCATGGCATATTCAAACTGCCAGGCTGTCAGGTTTCTCGCGCAGCCGCAAGAGGCTGTCTATGATAAAATCGATTCGCTTGCTGCAAACTGGTTTTGCCAGGCATTGGTACTTGGTGTTAATCTCACGCAACCTCCGAGCAAGAGTGCTAAACGTCTCCATCCCACGTGAGGTCTCATCCAGCTTGCAACCGACAATGCGAAACAGTTCGCAAACGCATTCAATGCGATACTCTTCCGGCCAGGGCCGTGCCGCATCGTCCAGGCCAATAAGCTCTTCAACAACGTGATCCAGAACTCTTACTGCCAGTAGTTGCTTCAAAAACAGATGCCCCATGAACATCATGAGAGCCCGCAGCATCTCACTTGTCCTTCTCGTCTCAATCCCCAGCTTCAACTCAGCGGTGTGTGCAGAGCGACCTGTTTGACCAGACTCCAGCTTTGCCAGCAAATCTTCAAACTCGGCCTGGACAGTGTTCAAAAATATTCGAGCAAAACTGTGAGGCTTCATGTCACCTTCCGCCGGGAAGACTTGGTATTTGTTCCAAAGCCCACTGACCAGCTCTGCGTACAGATCGCCTCATCTTGCACACGGAAAAAAGCAAGACTGCAGGAGTCTTGAGAGGTTCGCTTAAAAGAAGAGAGAGAGAGAGAGAGAGAGAGAGAGAGAGAGAGAGAGCCCACCGACGTCCCATTCGTGGGAGAAAAAAGCAAAGCATAGTGTGCAAATGTAGTGTCTGAAGTAAGGCTCTGCCAGCACTTTGCGAATCAGTAGTGTGACGATTTGCTGCAGCCGATCAGCACTTTGAACCTGCGCTGCACTGCATGCACATGGATGTTCATCAGAAAGTTTTCCCATCAGTCGAATCTCTCTTGACGTGCCTCCACCCGCACCAAGCCGTCTGTTGTCAGCCGGACATTCTCCCAGCACAATTTGTTCAACTTGCTGCGCCTCACGCCGGCGAAGTCAACCCTACCTATGCCGATATGCTCAGTACAAAAAGCAACAACAACGTCTCAAAACACACGGCCGACAAAGCCACGAGCCAGTTGGACAGCTTGAACCATGCTGCTTGTACACTGAACACAACACAGTGCATCCCCAAGCTGGATGCGTGATCAGCGTAACAATTTTCGTTTGGAAACACACTGTGGCTGCACGACACAAGTTGCATTCAGTGAACTATCCTTTCGGGGACTGCATCAATGACGACTGCAAGCTCGGCATGGATGCAGCAACCGACCCAACGGCCACAGGCCGTTGTCAAACACAAAAACTAACACACACTGAGCACAAGTGTCCTACACCTACTTCCTTGGAAGCAGGATAGACTTCAAGCCACCTGATCCAGCCAGCCAGCTTTGAACGAGGGTGCAATGTTCAGATATTGCGCTTCGAAAGCCACTCGCAGCCGCCTCTCTCGGGCACCTTCTTATTCACAAGGCCCAACATGTTCGTTCAAGGACTTCCAACTCAACGTAAGACCCCCATGTCGAACAGACTCTGCTGAGAAGATCCGAAAAGTTCCCACAGAAGTCATTCGTTGGACGTCGGCATGGCGCTTGTGATTCTACTATTCTTCTAATCCTGCCGAGGTACACATGGCTTTCAAGTCCCTCCGCACGTTCCATGACCACATCGCCGCGAGACAGGGAAACAAGATCTGAAGCCACAGAAGTTTGAGCCAGGAGTTTTGGCTGTCAAGACACGTGGTCCAAGCAGTGACTTGGTTTCTCATGCACGAGGCCGCAAGGCCCCGACCGTTCGGCCCTCAAGGACCCCAGCATTTCCCTGGACTCATCAGCACGCTTCTTGCGAGCCGAGACGGCCTGCAGAGTGAACTTGGAACCTGGAATGGTGGTGATTTGGTGGTTCCATGGCGCGTTGGATATGCATGGCACTGGTTATTGCGAGGATTCGTTCATGCTTGTTTTTTTGCAAGCAAACACGACTGCGTGGCAGAACTGGCACAGCTTTCACGCCCTTTTTCCGTGTGCTCACCATCAGGCAAACCAGACTGCAGCGATGATGCGAAAACGTCCATTGCCGCTTCGGTGGCCTCCAGGAAACTGGCAGACAACTGGAACGCAACGGCAAGGGGTGCACAGGGGCTGCGGTCAGCCGAGGTGCGCCCAACTCCCGGCACAGGCTCATGCAGCGAGGTGCACCGACAGCACGCATCATAGTGCCTCAGAAGGCGCAACCTGTCTGCAGCTTAGGCCTCCAGTCGCATTCTCTTATCTTAGCCTATACTCGTAGGTGATGCTAGCTTGGGCAAGGGGCGGATGAGCTTTGCATCAGGCTTCAGCCCAGATCTGATCGCTTGGCGCAGAAGATCCTCTGCCTCCTCGCGGCGCCTGCAACGACGGTCCAGAAAGCCTGCCGTCTGCACGCGAATCTCCCCACCTTGGCTGGCTCTTCGCACACGCCTCGATGGCTGAGGTCCAAGTGATGAGGTTCGGAGTCACGGCTAAGCCCTGCATTTCCTGAAGCCAGGTGGGTGGTCCGCGACGACCCTACAATTTTAAGTGTCCGGGTCCTGCAGCAGCGACCCAACACGATCAGCTTGAGCAGTGCGGGCGAAGGCCTGAAGAGCACACTGGGAGAACGCACGAGCGTATATAGGCTTGGAGCTTAACGATCACCTCCATCATGAGCATTCCACAAGTGATCCGGGGGCCAGACCAGCCTGGCCCAAGCTGGGTGGACAAAGCTGTTGCAACGGAAAATACGTTTCCAAAATTTACCTGGAGGCATGGAACCTGCCAGGCGCTGGTCTGCATCCTGGAACCGAGATGCAGCTCGGAAAACTGGAAGCCGTCCGCCAAAGTTTTCACTTGTTTTGCATTCTCTCAGGCATGGTTTGGAAAGTAATCCAAATGTGGTCCACAATTGCCCCGAAAAGCACAGAACACTTTCGGAACGTTTTCAGAATGAATAGAGTCGGATGCAGTTCCAGCAATGCCTCACAAGCATTCGTGCATTCGGGTCGGCCTGGGCAAGCTGCACACCTGTTGCTAAAATGCACCCGCAGGCCGTAAGCCCCCGTGTCGCCTGCCCCCCCCCCTCTCCCCCGTTTCTCTTCAGGCAGGCAAAGCCGCTTCCCCCGTCAGCCAGGCTCCCTTTATTCGATCTCGGCTCCATCGCAAGCTTCCGTTTGCACGAACGGCGCCTCAGCTTGCGCAAGTGGCGCTTCCCGAGCCTCGCTTTGCATGTGGAGGGGTTTCGCGAGTTTCGTCTGGTGCATCCCGAGGTTTTGACCGGTGGAGCCTCTCGAGCCTCGAGCCCCAGTTCGCACATGTCAAGCCTTTCAAGCTTCGGCCTCCCCATTGCCAGGTGAAGGTCACTTTGGGACTTTCCGTGTCTCAGACATGGGAAGAGCCGGAGTCCTGCGATCCTAAGCGCCCGTTCTGGGCTGATGCCGACCCCACTTGCCTTCGGGGGTCGGCAACGGCGTCAGCCCTTGAAAAGATGGCGTTAGTAGTTAGTACGAGCAAGTTAAAAGAAGTTGGCATGCATGCCTTGCCAATCCTTGCCACACATCAATGGATGAAAAGAAAAAGGTTGCGGCCAGCATTTGGATCGCCCTGCCCTCGTGCCTTCAGAACCGCAGAATAGGCAACCACATTTGGCTTCGAAGCTTGAGCCTCAGCCACGAGGTCACGAGGATCCAAGCATCAACTTTGCTTGGGCGGGACGACCTTCCCTCCACCAGCACGGGGACATGTATCCTTCAATCCGGTGTCTACGACTGGCTGACAGGCACGGATCCAGAAAAGCTTGCACTGCAGTCCAGAGGCGGCCAAATCACGAAGCAAAGCCAGCGCCCCATCGGCATCGCTTCGCTTTGCATATGCATTGATCAGTGCTGCCCAGGCTACGCAGTCCGCCTTCATGGCCAGATCATGCCGAAGCCAATTCCGTTCCGAGGAGGCTCACATTACTGCCATTTGCAATGCAGAACCTGGAAAACACCTGCATTTCCTAAGGTCACCTGAAAACTTTCCCGACCGAGGTAGTGCTTCCGGCCTGGAGGCCAGAACTCTGCATGTGCTCCATCCACTGCGTCCTGGAAAACCCAAAGCTTTCTGGCCTGTGGACGGCTCTCGGGCTCCGGGTTAGTCAACGAAGAAACCAACTAGTCGAAGTAGCGTCAGCCAAGCATCGCCTCCTCAACCTTCCCTTTTTTTGCACAGGCATGGATAATCGCCTCGGATCCGGCAGTCACAAAATCTTCCAGCGCATGCCCTTCCAGAAATCCAATGGATTCTTACACCCCCCCAAGCCCTCCCCACCCACCGTGTAGGTGACCACATCAGCATCAAGACCACGCCGCTGCATCTCTGATAGCCACTTGGAAGCGCCTTGGCTGCACCAGGACATAAAGACGTCACTTGGGCAAGTGTCGTTCAAAGCTAGACTTGCCACGCGCTCAAGACCAAGGACTGCAGGATGTCTTGAGACTTTTAGCATGACGGCCTATGACCGCCTTCAAGGATGACTGGAACGCTGCAGGTCTTCGCCTCCATCTCAGCAAGACTACCCTTCTGCAGCAAAGAATCCCGACACATCGCCCAGCTTGGCACAACATTTGATGAGCGAGGTAAACGTGATGGTGTCGGGCGATATGCCTGTACCAACGGGCGCATGTAACAGACCACAGAGAAAACACCCCAAATCAAGGTGACAGCAACCTGGCCGAGTAGTTGAACAAATTCGGGCTCCCACATCGCAGGCCACAGCACAAGGGTTCACACATCAGCAACACGAATAGCTGGCGTTGACAAAGTATCGAGGCATTAGACTCATCATTAGACACGGTGACACAAGGCCGGTTGAAGAGGAAGCCCCGGGAAGGACTGACACGAGCCCGACATAACCGAGAATCCAATGCAGGGATGGTTTGCTACTCGGCACGTCGAAAGTCTTTCCCAGCAGCTGGCTTGTGGCCGTCAGCTGGTATATCCGTCTCATGCGCTGCTTTCGAGCTTCCTGATGTCGATCAAGTAAATACGCCCCATGGCGTAGTCGTGAGTGGCGGCAAGGTAGCTTGGTTGTTGTGGACTGTTGCTTGTTGTTGTAGCGCAAGCAGTCGGAGGAGCACTGATGAATAGGCTCTATGCGTGTGATCTGCCTTCTTCTTGCACAGACAGTTTCTAAGCAGGGAGGTCAGCAAAGCAAGGCCTGTCGAAAATCCCAGGAATCTTGCTGCTAGGCCCTGAGCATCTCAGACTCCCTACCCCGGTCTCACATGATCTCGGCCGGGCTCGCTCCGCATACGGTGCTGATCCCGACAGGTCGCTACACCACTGCTGAGAGTACATGGCTCTTGGCTCGTTGCTGAACATCTCGAGTGTGTAGCGCCCGGCCGTGGAAGTTGAAGTTCTGAATGTGCGCCCTTGCTTCAGCCTTAACCAATTCTCTTCACGCGTCGGAGCTCCTTTCGCCTTTCTGATGTCTCAGTATTGCAACCTCCTCCACACCGGCCCCTTCCTCATCAAACCCTGACCGTCTAGCTCAGACAGTTTGTCCCACGACTGTGCACCAGGAACGGCCAGGAACGGGTGGCGGGATCGGAAAGGGCGAGCAAATCCGAATGTATCCGCAACGTTCAAAGGACCACCTCAACCTCAGCCAAAGCCTCAATGTGAACGCTCGTGCCGCTCCGGCAAGCCCCTCAACTTGGGATCGCCTTGAAAGCCTCCACCGGACCTGTGTAAGGTCCACATCAATCCACACATGTGCAGTTGGGGCCGCCTTCTAGCAACGAGGACCTAGGCAGGACACTGCCATACACCACGCCTCGACATGAAGATCACTGGCGAAACAGCTCGAGTGAATGATGAAACGGAGGCTCTTTGCGTTCTGATCTTCATTTTCAGCAATGAAAGAATGAACAGTTTTGGCATGCAGACATGCGAAGAACACCACACACATGAATGCGAACGACGATGCGACCTCGTGCCACATGCTGTGGCCGGTACAAAGAGTGCAACATGAGTGCAAGGGATATCGATACGGGCAGGAGAGATGGCCTGAATGCACAGCTCTGCCTAGCGAGGTTGCCACTGAACTCCAGAGTTTCGTTGACTCCTGTGTTCGGGTGCCGAATTTCTTTGTGCGGCTTCTCTGTTTTCCACTGCTGATGCACGTTCCTTCCGCATGCGGAAACCCCCAAAAACAGAAAGTGGTGCAGTGCCTTAGAAAGACAATAGGCTTGGGGATGCCGCCTGCGGCATTCATTTGTTGCAGCAGCCTCTCTGCCGCGGCCAGATCTCCATGTTTTGCATAAGCATCGATCCTGGGAAATAGGCACTCGCTTCACTCGCTTCAGCCACAAGATGTGGAGAAACATCCGGATGAGCAACGATTGCGAGATATATGCCTATAGGCTTCAAGACTGGGAACTGCATAACTGTGCAAGCCTCAACCAGCGTGCCGAGTGGTTTTTGTCACTGCAGTCCGGCAAGTTGTATGGGGATCAGCACCACTCTGTCTGCAAGATGCATTGTGCTTTGATTGTCGGCTTCTCTGCCGCTGGCCGTTCAGTACTGCCATGCAAGAGGCCTGACCCCCAAAGCAAGAAATCAAGGACTGAATGCATCGGCTCGATACGCAAAAAGGGCTTAGCCCTACGCATCGAGAGTCACCACACGGCAGCCCGACTCAGAGGCCGATGTCCAGAATCATCGCCACACCCGCGAGAACCCACTTGTCCGATGGCGCCTGGGCAAAGCAAAAGCTTCGGCATTCCGGCTGGAAATCTTGCATCTTCTCGGCACAAGAACATTCGAACCTGCCTTGGTGCGAAGCTGTGCTGCGAACACGAAGTACGGCCGACGAGTTGGCACGCAGTACGTAGGGCAAACGTAAATGTTCTTGTCCACTTTGTCGCTCGCCATTCCTGGAGTTGGGGGGTTACGGAACAACTTCAGGTCAAGTGCCCAAGACCTGAGGGCTGATGCGAGAAAATGCCCCACAGGCCTGATTTCCTTGCCCGATCAAAGCAAAAAAGTCCTTCTTTCTATCCGGTGCTGCCGGAACACCTGCCTTGCATGTGATCACCGGCATGCCGGTGAACATCTCCTTCGGCTTGGAGTCTTCCAAGGAGTTGGAGGTCATGTCCCAGCGAGCGCCCTCCAAGTACATGCCGGACCTCTAACAGCCACGGGGCTTGATTGGCAGGGTTTCGCAAAACTGATAGACCGTCAAGATAGCATTCTTTAGGCAAGCGGCACGTAGGCTCCGTCCTTGCAAGGGGCCTCAATTTGCTTGGGCTCCTTCTTCGTAACATCCGTGAAGACCTGTCGGCTTGAGTCATGTCTTGGACCCTTGCTGCTCAGCTCTCGCAACCTTTCTGAGATCTTCGTGTCTGTTTCTGCATGCCGAAGGCACTTGCAGCTTGTCGAGCTCCAAGCCCACATTCTGACAGGTGATCTGTTTGATGGCGGTCAGGTAACTCTGCGGATTGAAGAGCTTGGAGATATCCACAACCTGCACAGCGCATGACAAGACATACATGGCGCCACAAGAAGTTGACGTTTCGGCACACGAATGGATCTCAGAAAGCCTCAAATAGGTGAGCCAGCCAGCTGAAAACATCACAACTGTGTATTGGTGCTGTAAACTCCTGCTTGCAGCTTGCCTTCGGAATGTTGAGCGGGTCGTTGATCCAGTCATCCAGCTGCGCATATCGCTCCTGCTACGGGCTGCGGCCGGAATGCTTCACAGGTCTTGATTGCCGAAGCTCATTGATATCTCTTCATCCGCAATGCTTCACAATCCCCCATGTCTCCCAGACTTCAAAACCCACCCAGCCCGGCATAAAGTTCGCCTGCAAGTTCACACGCCAGGACTTCAGAGGACGGGTGGACGCGAAGCCAAGCTTAATCCACCACATTGGCAGCCTGAGTCTAAGGCGCGCAAGAGTCTCGGAGGGTTGACTGGGGGTCTGCTCTCACTTTGCGGCTCCGGCGGACACTGGAGCCAGCGCTTCTGTGAGGCTCGAACTACCAACGAGTCTGCAGGGATTACTCGTCTGCTTCCGGGATGCTTCTCCGAGTACAGGCACGTGGCCATGTCTTCCATGCCTTCCAGAATGTGTGTACGTCGTGCACGTGTCAATACAAGTTCCGCTACAGCAAAATGCTTTGCAGCAGTTCGGGACTTGCGATGACAATGCGGAACATCGTGAAGCAAGGTGGGTGCAGAGAGAGAGAGAGAGAGAGAGAGAGAGAGAGAGTGGGAGTGGGAGTGGGAGTGG
>CAJNJA010009608.1:0-10618 GCA_905231915.1 Symbiodinium necroappetens | reverse complement strand
GCATAGACTCTCTCCGCTTGTTTGTGTGCTGCTGTCTAGCACCAAGTTTCAAAACAAAATGACATGATTCAAACTTCAAACACAAAATAAAAAACCAACTGCAATGCTTACAAGTACAAGCTTCAATGCTCACAAGTAATGTAAACATGTGGCAGGTTAACATGTCAGTGTGTTTCTATCCTCATGATCAAATCTGTTGCACCTGTCTTGCTAGCCGCTCTGGGTCCTGCACGAAGACCGCTGCATCAGAAGTGCAACATCCGAATCGCTGAGCGGCCTTCCTGCAGCTGGTGGGTATGATATACTGATCAAGTCTGCTGCTGCTCTTTTGCTGCACACCAAGCCTCGACGCATCTCGAAGCCTACGCTGGCCTTGTGACTGGTAAAAATTCCAAAGTGCTTTCCTGCTTTGCAAATTCTACACTACACTTCACCGTTACAACTTTGAAGCTATAGCAATCGGCATGACACATGGTTGTAATGTCTTTGCACCTGAGCTCAAGCCGGCCCGCACGTGCAGTCAAGGGCTGAGCTGCATGCTTCCATCCACACACAAGCTGCTGCGAGTCACATGCATCAAACAACAGCCAGCTCCGACGAACATGCAAAAGGCTCAAAGAAGAGGACGATTGACTTTTCCAACACCCTGGCGGCACACGCTCGATTGGCACAAACTACTTCTTGCGCCTCCTTTTCTCAGGAGCCGCCTTTGCTTGGGCTGAAGAGGCAGCCGCACTTGCAGAATCTCTCGAAGCAGTTGCAGGACGACCTGCTGAAGATGATGCAATTGCACCAGTTGAGGGCTGCCCTTCAAGATTCGCCCAGCTCGTGATGGCATGGCTGTCAAGGTCATCCATGGAACGCAGACTCGACGAATTGTAAGCCTGCATGACATCGTTCCAAACTGCTTGATGTTGTCGCTTGCTTGCAAGGGATGCACCGGCAAGTGCCCACTGTTTCAGCATTCGAATGCAGGCATCGTCACCACCTGCAAATCTGTTCGACCGAGATTTCGTGCAAGCCGCAGTCCTGCCTTGATGTTTTGGGTGGCTGCACGTCATCTGGAAACCAGTACCACCGCCTTTCTTGTTGAAAGCTGTCAATCGAAAAACACCCCAAGCTTCACCCTTGTGCTGCCCACGCCGACGCACCGGAGCATCGTCGCTCTCCGGATCAGAGGCAGCCACTTGGCTGGGGCTCCTTTCGGCTGACTCACTAGAATCGCTAGAACTGCTTGTACTGCTGGAGCTGCTTCTGCTACTTGACGAGGATGACATCTGCTCAGNNGCGAAGCCAAAGAATCAGCATCGACACACTCATCATCCTCGTTCTCCAATTGCCGCACTGCACGCTTTCTAGAAGGCTTGGATGCTTTGAGCGGCTTGGACACCGCACCTGCATGCATGTCGTCTGGGTCCCAATCGTCCTGAAGCTGAAGCTTCAGGTGTTTCACAGGTGGTTCGTACTCAAGTCCATCCAGTAGACATTTGTAAAAAGCTGTCGGCTTCCAATGCGGCACAACCAAATCTCCTCGCAATAGTGCAAGGAGGTATTCCCGACACACAGAGCGTTCGCTTGGCTTCGTGTACCAAACTTTCTCTCCAGCAGCTGTTGGATCATACGGGATGTCGTTTTTGCTGCGGTCCTTCACCATGTGTCTAAAGTTTGCAGCATCCATGGAAACAATAATCTCCCAAGTCGACAACTCCTCAGGAGGAATATCTTTACGAAATGTCAGGATCGGTCGTGGCGAATGTAGACAAAGACGAACTTCCACAGCTGCTCTGCCAAGCGGTGTGAGCTGCCACAAACCAGCCTTGGAAAAGACTCGACACGCCTGGACCTGCATCCCTTGCCTGAACCCCACTAGACCCCAACAGTCGAGGGAAAATATACCCGCCACGAAAGTTGGGGTCATCAACTCACAGGATTGCATTGTCAGGAGGATTCAACTGGAAGCTTGATCTTAGTCTTAGATCGTACTCCTATCCTACTTCTGAGACACGTGAATGCCGTAGAACCCTTGCAGGGCCCAAAGGTACCTTCAGGTCTAGGAAGGGTCCCCAAGTGTTTTATGGAGTTGACTCTTACCCCAAATGTCAAATCCCTTGAACTGCGATTTGCATCTCAGCACGGGAGATGCAGCCGAGCTACATCGTTCTGCAAAGCCCACTCCTGCAGGCGAAAAAACTCCAGCACCTGCTTCCGCTCTGACGCCAGTCGCCAAAACCTTTGGTTCACCCCTTTCTCGCTGGATAGCATTTCATCCAACAGAATCGACATTGCCTCGAAGCAGTCCGCGGACAGGCCGTGCCCATCCGGCAGCAATTCCCGCTTGATTGCATAGTGCAATGTCTCCCGCTTTTCCCACAGACGAAGTTCGATGAGTGCACTTGGCTCCAACGAGTTCATGCTGAGGACTGCGCTCTGGCCAGCGACTGGGCCGGGGATGTGAAGAGAGGTCGCCTCCACATGGACATGCCTTTCACGAGGATTGATGCTGCACAGCTTGTGGGGAGCGACGACCATGTCACCAGACACAAACCCCGACTCTTTGAAGACTTTTGACCGTTTCAACGAAATCGGATTTGATCTCACCACCTGGAAGAACAACAGCGATCGAGCCTTCTCGGTGAACCCCTCCCATCTTGCCAAGGTGGCCTCTCTTGCAACAGAAAGAATCTCACCTTCATCGGCTGGCATGGCTTCCAACTCAACGTCGTGGCCTGCTTGGAAACATCCTGCTGCCGCTGCCGTTTGGGATCCAAGTGCAGAAGACAAGCTGCGCATACGTGACATAGGAAAGGGCAGTGACAAGAACATTCCAACCCCCATACCTGTTGTTCCATCACGATCGGACAACACACTGTAGATACGCTCGAGCATGTACCGACGAAGCAACCCTGCTGACGCACTAGTGTGGTTCTGCACAACACTTTCCAGGGAGCCTGCTTGCACTCTCGGCTCGTTCAGCACCTTCAAAGCAGCATCAACAGCATCCTCTTCCTGCCCGCTCATATCCCCCTCGTCCTGACTGTGACGGCTGTTCAAGGGAGACTCTGCATCGTCGACACCAGGTCCTGGGTTCCCAGCATCGTGTCTGGGACTGGAACCACCAGCATTAGCTCCATCTCCACCACCACCATCCCCATCACGTAGGCTTGGCTGATCAGGCTGATCAGGTCTGTTCGGAAGGATAGGCGGGGCTGCTACGTACAGAGTGTGGGGATCTGCATGGTAGATGATGCGGGCAAGCAGTGGATGTCGAAAGCTGTTACGTCTCGTTTGCACACTCTCAACTGACGGGTGGCTATGCAAGCCTAGGGCAGCAACACAGAGCTTATTGTTGCGCAACTCATGACACAGGCTTGACAAATCGTGCACAAGAGTGGGCCTGTCCTGGAGCAGTTGCTTGATTTCTGGCATCCGCTGCATGAGAGATATCAATGGCACTGAATGGGATGGCCTGCTGCGACCACTGAGCTTGGTTTGCCGATGCAGTGCTTCCACCGGTCTTTCGTTAAGAGGAATGAAGCGAAGCTCTGACACAAATGCAGATAAAGGAAACATGCCAGGACCTTTTAACGATTCACCTGCCAGCCATCTTGCCGCCAACGGCCTCAACAAAGGGCCCTGCAGAGCTCGGACCTTCGGGTGGGGATTGTCGGATGCGAGAGCCTCACGCAAGGCTTGATGAGCCACCTCTATCCTCTGATGCGACAGTGCACACAAACGCCAAGGAAACTCCTCCATTGCAGAAAGCTTCAAAGCCAAGTAGAAACATAAATGTGCACGGCCAGCCGAAAACTCCTGCAGAAGGGATGCCCGCTGCTCACGTGTTATGTCGGCTGGAAATTGTTGCAAAACCATTGCTGCACCCCTCTCGCCTAACCTGCCAATGACTTGAAGTAGTTCTCCGTTGCACAATTCAGCCGCTCGCAGTCCTCTCATGGGGCACTTCCGCCAGCGCGACCGTGTTGCTTCAGGAACCCCTTGCAAGCGAGAGATTCCTCCGTGGCACGGACAAGTTTCAACCCAGCCGATGGCATGCCTTAAGATGGAAACCAGAAGCTCAAGCATTCGCAACCAGGCCCACCAGACAGGTGAAGAGAGGGCTTCATCCACTTCATCAACCAGCGAAGAGCTGCTTTGAACATTGCCGGCCTCGTCCCTCAAGAACCTGCCCTTATCCCATCCCCATCGCAAGCCCCTCTCCACTGCCAAAAGGTGAGGGATTGAGAATGCTATCGTACCCCACCTACCAGGAAAGACGGCGCCCTTGAAATTCTTGATGCCTTCGACAAACTGCAGGCCTACCGGACTACTGAAGCAACGAGCAATCAGCACTTCTCGGGATGCAGACCGTCGCAAGAACTTGCAGACGCTTACTGACAGCTTCAAGAAATGAGAATAAGACTCCATCGCAGCATCCAGCCCATTGACAGCATTGTCCACAACATGGTGGATGCCTGGAATACTGAGCATGGCAGCCAAGTCTATGCAAGGCTCAGGCGGAGGCTCCTCAAACACGATTGCCTGTGCTGGGGCTGGGGCTGCATCTGCATCCACATCCAAAGGCACTGGATCAATGTTAATGTCGACTTCATCAAAACCTACACCCAACCCGCCTACATCCGGGGCAAGATTCACAAGATCGTTGGGGTTGCTAGCTGCTACGTTTGGGTCTTCGAAAGCCGCAGCACTCCCATCACGCTCAAGTGCGAGGACACTGTGCACGATGCGGCTGATTGTCGCATCGTCTGTATCTGAGAACCACTGGCAAATGCTTGACACTGGCACAGCTCCGATCTGCCCTAGCATGTGCTCCACTCCGAAATCTGCAGTGACGCTCGTCAACTCCGAGCACAAGGTGGCCAACGCTTTGTTTGTGAAGACTTCCAATCGAAATGCATGCATGAGTGCATGAAACTTATGAGCCAGTGTCGTTCCACCAAAAGCCAGCAGAACGGAAGGATAAATGTGAGGCGTGCAAACCGGGGACAAGCGCTGCATCAGCTTGACTTCTGTTTCTGCAATTGTCTGGTCCTGCAGTTTCTGATCATCCAAGTCGCCTGCATCATTCAGCCATAACGACGACATCTCCAGGAAAGAGTGATACAAGTCTGGGGATTCCTGCTCGGGAATACTGATCACACGAATCATTTCGTACTCGCGAGAAAACTGGGGCGAAGCATCCCACATCAAGTACCGGTGTGTCCTAGATGCTGCACCTTGCCGTTGCAACTGTTGCCACGAATTTGATCTTCTCCAAACCATGAAAGCTGCATCTAAAACCACCCGGAACCGTGAAATCTGGCTCTTGTCGTACATACGCTGCTGTGCCAACTGTTGCTTTGCTACCTTCAGGAGGGACTCTGGAAGTGTCATCTCCAAAGCTTTCACAATAGATTCTTTGGCATGCCGCACACTCCGCAGTGTCTCACACAGAAACACGAAATCAATCAAACGATGAAACTTTGCTGACTTGGCGGCTGCAGGCAAAGAAATGTCATCATGTGTGTTCTGCAACTGCCTGACCCATGAACACAACATGCCACGATCTTCCTCAGGAACTTTACTCATCAGACCTCGAAGATCGTCTGCCAGATCTTGACAATCAGCCAAAGAAAACAAAGAGGTCAAGTTGAGTTCATCAACAGCCTCCCCTGCCTGCACTGCCAGCCTGTCCTGGAAAGCATCTATAAACAAAGGGCCCATGACACGAAGCTTCCAAGCTGCAACACGCCAGGGACCCTGTGCAAAAGGGGACGGTAATGCCAACTGACACCATCGATTGCTGGTAAACAAGGTAGCAAACCGAGCTGGCACTGAAATAACCAATCTAGGCTGGCCGTTTGCTGGAAGCCAGTCGGGCAAAGGCTCCAAGTTCAAGCAAAGCTCCGCGCCGATATCCTCAGAAACGACATCGTAGACTCGCACTGCTCCATGCCGAAGAGCTTGCCGAGCTGGCAACGGTTCAGGAAAGCACGCTGCACTTCGGATCTTATAAAACCACAAGCTAGCATCCTGAATGCCCAAACTCTTCCAATACATCCTTTGTGTGTTCTGCCCTGTTGTCAGAATTATAGAAGCATCATACGCAAAGTCAGCTTCCAAATGCACAATGCCCAAAACATGGGAAATGTTGGCATCTGCAGCGGCCAGCTCCTCATCTCTCAGCCACCGTGTCAGCAGCTGAGCCGGTACTGCTTTCCCTCCAAGCTTTTCTGATACGAACCAAGCTACAAAACACGCCATTGCAAAGCTGGCTGCCATCAATGCTGTTCGGTTTTGCTTTTTTGGGCATATTTAGGGACCGGGATGCTTATAAGGCCTGTTTACAAAGGAGCACGTGGTTTGGGGTTTGGGGTTTGGGGCAGTTTTGGGGGAAGGTGCCGTCTTGCTGGACTCTGGACACACGGACACACAGTGACACACATTTCATTTAAACCTTCTCCTCCTAAACTCAACGGATCACGCCACTTGCAAACCGTTAGTCCTTGATTCAGGTCCTTGATCGTCGATCGCAGCTCGCGAGGCTCGCAACGTGTTGCTCTCACTTGGCACTTGGCAGACTCGGGTTGGTTAGGCTTCGGGCTTAGGGCGCATTAGCGAAGATGATAAAATAATGGTGTAGTTTTCTAAGGAACTCAGGCATTCGGCAGTGATGCGGGAAAGAGTGTGATCACCACATCTGAATCGTGAGTTTCGCAGAAGCCCAAAAACAAACCCGACGCTTAAGCTGATTAGGGCCGTTTAGGGATTATAAGGTACGAAAAATGCAAGGTTTAGTTTAGGGTTTAGGGATTGCAGTTCATATGTTTTTTTTCTTGTTCCTCCCCACACAGGGGGGCACGCATCTGGTGAGACTCTGTCAAACAACTGTCACGGAGGATCTGGGTACTGTTGCGGACCTTGCTGGTCTCCTTGCTTAGGCCGAGGCCTTGCAAAGCATCACAGCTTGCAGAAGGACGCTGTATCACGCCGTGGTTTGAGCCAAATTGCTTGCAAGCCTGCTAGGTGAAACGGTGAAACGGGTGAAAACAACGATAGCTATGGTCGTTCCCTGTGGAACTTGAACAAGCGATGTTGAACTGTTGAACTGACGACTGACATGCCCACAAAACGGCATGTGGTCGACTGCTCAACTTTTTTTGAAGCGGAATGGAGGAGCAGTTCAGACAATGGACATCTTCAGGTCCTGTGCCCCCAATGGCTTCCCACCACCGAAACCCAACCCTTCCAGACCGATCCATACCGCTCCAGCTGGTTTCTACTGGGTGAGCTGGGAAACCCGACCCAGCACCAACTTAATAAATTCAGGATTAGGCTTAAGAAGGCCTGGGGCCTAGGGCTTCACCAGATATACTTGTGTAAATGTATATGCGCCCGGCACGATCTGCACTGGACGTCGTCGCAGCCACAGGCTTTTTATGCCGCATGCCGCATGCTGCAAGATCATGCTGCTGTGTGTGGCTGAGCAAGCTTTCAAGGACAACCGCTGATTTGGGGTGGCGGGAGAAATGTGATCCATGCACTAAACCCTAAACCCCTAAACCCTAAACCCTAAACCCGTCGATGATCTATGCATTGCAAATGCCATGAGTCGCAATCGTGAATCTCTCCGCATGATCTGTTAGACCCTGCAGGCTCGAACCATGAAGTCTTCCCGAACTCTTGGCTATCATGCCATGTGCAAAAGTTGTATGATCGAGATAGAACAGCATGCAGGTAGCTTGATCTCTGGAGCTACATGCCGCTTTTCAGGATTCTGCCGTGTTACACAGCTTCGCGATGGTAAGGCATCTTGCATTGTCCGAGCAGCAGCTGCAACTGCTGTGCCATCTACATGTACCGTGCATCCTGCAACCAAGCTGAAGTTTTAAGCTCATGTTCGCGGTTCGGGAACTAGCTGTCACGGGTCGGGGCTTGCCTACTAGTACTCCTACTACTACTACTACTACTACTACACGACTACTACTGTTGGTGCTGCTGCTGCTGCTGCCTAGTGCTACAACAACAACTACTACGACTACGACTACGACGACGACGACGACGACTACGACTACGACTACTACTGCTGCTGCTGCTGCTGCTGCTGTTGCTGCGGCTAATACCACAAGTACTAGTAGTACCAACGTAACACTAGTACTACTAGTACCAATATCTACTGCTACTGCCACCACCCCAAAGGGAATCCGGGCAAGAAATAAACAGGAATATTTTAATGTTCGGAAGGCTGTATGCTCCTGACTTCATGGTCTGGGCCTTGCCCCTCTCAGGATCCACGCCATCGACTACATCAGCCAGGTGAGCAACAAGCGGTTCACTCGAGAGCCTGGCCATCAAATGTGGACAGTATATGTAGTAGTGTAGTCGTCGTCGTAGTAGTAATAGTAGCAGCAGCAGCAGCAGCAGTAGTAGTTGTTGTACCACTACCAGTAGCAGCAGGAGTAGTAGTAGCAGTAGTAGTAGTAGTAGTAGTAGTAGTAGGAGTAGTAGTAGTACTAGTAGTAGCAGCAGGAGTAGTAGTAGTAGTAGTATTAGTAGTAGTAGTAGTAGTAGTTGTAGTAGTAGTAGTAGTAGTAGTAGCTACTACTACTACTACTACTACTACTACTACTTCTACTAGCACCAGCAGCAGCAGGAGCAGAAGTAGTAGTAGTACTAGTAGTAGTAGTAGTAATAGTAGTAGTAGTAGTAGTAGTAGTAGTAGTCGTAGTAGTAGTAGTAGTAGTAGTAGTGGCCGTAGCAGTAGCACTAGTAGTACAAGTACAACAACATCAACAACTACTACTCCTACTACTACCACTACTACAACTACTGCGACGACGACCCTGAGCCTAGACCAGATGCCGAAACTTAAGCCCGACACCGAACCCCTCAGCCTAAGCTCCTCAGCCGCTGCTTCCCAAGTTTCTTGCCCAAACCTGAGCTAAACAACCCAGGCCCCAAGCCCTTAACAGTATGATGGTTATTAGTATCCCTAAACCCTAAAACCCTAAACCCTAAAAGCCGAAACCCTAAACCCTTGGAGTGTGTAAGTGCCTGAACCGAACAGATCATCTAGAATCATGCAAACTGTGAAATTCAGGCAATCCCAAACACTATTATACATGTATCCCCTGAATCCTGCCCGAAGGCCCTGCTTGTTGTGGGCCAGAAGCAAGCCTGCAATGCTCAGGACATCGACGTCCTGGACATGTTCTCTGGCTATGGAGGCATCTTCTATAATGCCCGTCGAGTCCTCAACGAAACCCCCACTTATAAATTCTAATGCAAGTAGAACACAAAGGCCACTTTGCAATCCTAAGGCCGGGAGGGTCTCAGGGCATCCGTCTATGACAAGAATAAAGATGCTGCAAAGCACGACATCACCAGTACGAGGCTTGGTCTGCAGTCTAGGACAGATTTCGGAATCTTTCGAATCGCTTCGAATGCAGCTTGAAGCTACATGCTACACCCGAGGACTGGGTTTATGGTCTTCTTACAGTATATTCTCCGGTGCCGTGTCGGTGCTCTGGTTTTCGCAGGGGTACCGTGTTCGACTTTTGTTTGGGTTTCGAGGAGCAGCACTGGGAGAACACAGCAAGAGCCGCTGGGAGACGACAGCAAGCAGGTGACTAAAGAGGGCAACATGATTGCCTGCCGTTGGGCCTTGGGAATGGTCCTTGCAATCATAAGGCAAGTGCTGTGGGGAGCTGAACAGCCAGGCAGCAGCCTGCTCTTACGTTTGCCCTTCGTAAAGTTCCTGCTGCAAGTCAACAGATTTGGTTTTGGCTTCCCAGCCGGTTCTGTTGCACGCTTGTGGCTTCGCTGCATGCATGCTGAAAGCCATGTGTGGAATGCTGTGCAATTATAAATATATATAACTCGAATTGCAGTGTCATCCCAGTTGGATGGGCGGCTATGGGTCAAAGACTTTGAAGAGAACATATGTCATGGGCAATGTGCCTCTCAGATGCATATTATATGCACTACGATGCAACCCTGTAGGAATCTCATGTCCAGATCCTGCCTGGAGGCCATGGATTTCTTCGATGACAGAGTACATGCGTCTGGGGCAGACCTCCAGGGAAAGATCCGAATTTGATTCTAGTGGTGTTGTGACCCGGAAGCGCCGTGCAAACGGCACAGTAGCCGTGCGACTTGGCCTAGTGGTTTAGGGGTGTAGGGGTTTAAGGTTTTGGGTAAAGGGGTTTAGCGCTTAGGGTTTAGGGTTTTGGGTCAATGCAGCATCGGGTTTGACAATTGCACTGAGGACGGGTGGCCCTGCTCTGAAGGCTACCCAAAGCTATCCTCCAAAGTTCTGTCGCAGAATCGTGGGGTTGCACATGCAAACGTGTCGTGTAACTCATCAGCATTGATCCATATTATGATATTCCGAAGCATTGTGAACCCTGCCTGTCCCGAATTTTACCGTTCGTTTCGAGGCACCGGAATATATTCCTCCTATTCCCGACATCGAGGACCTCGAGAACGCAGATGCTACTCGCCTATACTATATTCTGAGGTGTTGACTTGTTTTCGGGTTTCGATTATAAACTATATATAAATATATTATATTACTATATTATATTGTTATTTATTATTATTATTTTTATTATTATATATATAT
>CAJNJA010009607.1:2023-14696 GCA_905231915.1 Symbiodinium necroappetens | reverse complement strand
TACATGCATACATACATACATACAACTCGCTCATTTGTGGCGTAGGTCCCGTGGTTCGGATGTAGCCGCCAGGACTTAGTTAGATTTTGAGGGACACACGGCAGTATGTACTCAGAGGGACCCTCTCAAAGCGCCCTGGCACGAAAAGCTGCAATACAGACGGAGATACCCCAGCCCCCTACCAGCGGCAGGAGCTCTTGTCTAAACACGATATGCAACATACGCATGTGTACATGTATGTATATATATNNATATTTATATTTATATTCATATTTATTTATTTATTATATGTATAGATTGATGTTTACTGATTGTTCAGACCTGAAAGCACGCACACCAAGTCCAAAGCATCCCAATTCGTGAAGAGAGACTGGTGAAGCTTTCCGAGGGCGAAGTCAGCGAAGGCTGCATCCCGTGCGCGGAGTGCGAGCAGGCTGGGGCCCCCCGACCTGAAGAAGCCTTGTGAAGTGGGATGTATACTGGGTTTATACGCGCTTATAAGGGATCAGTGCAGGTTTGTATGGTTTAGAGGTTTAAAGTCCCGAATCCTACCTGGAATCGTGTAGAAGGGCTTAGAAGTCCAGGTTTTTGGGTTGGGCTTAGGGCTTTTTGGGAAGGTTCTGCACAGATTGCTGCTGAAAGATACTTTGGAATTGTCTGGCCTCTGCTATTGGTCCTATGGTGCGCTAGCTCTTGGTGATTCCAGTGCCTCAAAACGCACTTGTCGAGCCTGGATCTACGGCCCGGAACTTTGACGGTAAGGAGGCTTCCCAAACTCTACACCCTAAGACCCTACAATTAATATATATATATATATAGATAGATAGATAGATAGATAGATAGATATATATATATATATAACCTATACAGCCGGCTTGCGACCATAGGTCAGAAGGCGAGCAGGGAACCGCGATAGCATTGCCACCTTATGGCCTTCAGCACATCCAAGGAAGGCAAAGGTTGTGGTTTTGTGCCTTTGGGTGCATATCTGATTATCTCTGATTCTTGGAGCATTTAGAACGCCAAATCGAGTGTTTCTGGTGCCTTCAGCTGCTCTCGGTCAGGCGGGTTTTGGCGGTTTGCACTGATCTCATGGTATAACAAACCCTAAACTCTTACGCCGAATCCTGAACCCTAAGCCTTACATTACAGTAAGCCCCAACCTCTCGACTGTACACATCCAACCTATGGAGCTTATCTATCCGCCCGACCGGTCCTCCGGCTCTTCGATGCCGACATGCACGACAGATTTTGCTGTGTGCCATACATGCCAGTGTGCACTCTCTCTTTCTCTCTTTCTGCCTCTCTCAGCCTGTCTCGATACATACATACGTACGTACATACATACATACATACATACAACCTATGTATGTATGTATGTATGTATGTATGTATGTATGCACATATATATATATATACATATGTGAACAGCCTGAGACACACAGATAGGAGCACATGCCCTGTGCGGAACAGCAGCCGATATACCGAGGCCGATGTCAGCCAAAGCTGCGTCCCCTGCGAGGAGTGCAAGCCGGTTCGGCACCCGGTTCTGTTTGAGTGTTTGGGCTTCGGCACAGGGTTGAAGCTTCCCGGTTCTGTCCCAGAGTCTAGGGTTCACGATTTAGGTTTGGGTTTGGCTTTCAGGGCCGTGGTTCTGATCTCAGAGAGCTCCAAAATAGCATGAGCAGATTCATGTCTGGTTCATATACATCTACATCTTAGGTGTATATGTTGTTTTTTTAACACTGGTTGCCAGGGGAAGTATTGCTTGCCGAAGCCATCGCTTGTGCAGTATAGGTACATTCTGATGAGAAGAAGATGGTGATACCGTCTTATTTCAAACTGGGGAGCTGAAGGTCAATGAGAGGAACAGATAGGCTCAGAGGAGCCAAGCAGGAGGGACATGATCGAAGGTCGCAGCATTTGTTTGGGAAACATATTCCTCGGATTTTTCACATTCAGGCTCGGCCTGCCATGTCCCCAAGCCCGGGATCTTTACGTACGCCCTCGAACCCAAGCCCTGCTTCCGTGACAGTCGAGAGCAGAGAACCGCTAGGTGCTTGCACTGAGTACCGTTTGAACTGCAGGGTATATGGCTGTTTAGCTTGCATCTCTAAACCGTTTTGAGCCTGCTACCCTTTCTTCAACAACTCTCAGCCCGACAAGCCCCCAGCTCTACGACCCCTATTCCCAGGCCCGAGCCTGGCAAAGCCCGAACAACATTCAAAGCATTAAAAATTATGATAAGCCCTAAACTCTACACCCCAGCCCCTTTATAAGCCTCCTAGTACCCCAAAGCCTAAACCCAAAGCCCAACCCCCTGCACGCACAGCACCGAACACCTAAGCTCTAACAGCCATAAGCCAGAAGCATCTAAACCTTCAAAAACATCCCAATTAACCTCAAGCCCCCCCGTACTAATAGCCTTAAACCCTAAACCCTAGGACCCTAACATCTCCCCCGAGGGCGCATTCGGCGAAGGCTGAGGCGGCCCCTGCACCGAGCCCAAGCCGGCGCGGTACCCAGGCGGTTAGCTGGCGTTGGGGCTTAGGGGGGTTTGGGGTTCTAGGGCTTGCTTAGGGGGTTTAGGGGCTGAAGTCGGTGGTAGTTTGATATTCGAGACGTTAGGATTTTCGGGTTTAGGATTTAGGGCATTTAGGGTTTGGAAGTGTTGAGGGTTGAAGGTTTCTCGTTTCCTTCAGCGGCCAAGATTCAAAGCCGTTGTCTCCGACTGCCCGAACTTGCAGTGAGGCATTAACAGATAGTCCCGAAAGCTCGGAGTCCATTAAGACAAAAACTATGCATTTTTCTTGGCAAAAAAAGTCTCGATATGCTGGTGCTTTTCCCCATTGGGCAATGAACCACCTCTTGCCGTGCATCGCTCAACCCTTCAACATCCCAGACAATCCAGCGAAGCCCAGCTCTGAAATCTCATACCAAAACTCAGTTTCTGCTGTGAAACCCCAGTGAAACCCTAAAGGCTAAAGGGCCCGATGGTTTTCGGTTCAGTCTTTTGGGTTTTAGAGTTTGGGATTTATATCGGAGACTTCTAGAGGCCCTAGAGACCCGCACAGCCCAAAGCGCCCAAATGCCTGGCGCCAAGGGCAGAGGCGCCAAAGGAGGAGCCTGGTGCGCCTGCACGAAGCACAAGCAGGCACGACTCCAGGGTTTAGGGTTTTAGGGTTTAGGGTTTAGGGCTTAGGGTTTACGATCAGAAGCCCGTTCCTGAGATTACGTCACAAACAGACTACATGTATAGCTCCTCCGGGAATAAGTGCTGGCTACAGGAAGAAAAGCCGGCATGCTTCTTTGCGTTGCAAAGCCCTAGATGCCCGAAGCAACTAAAGGGAGCTGGCCACCCAAGCCCCTGAACTCTACAAGATCTGAAAAAACCCTAATATGCCCTTGTCAAACCATATTATTGGTGCTTGTAACCCGTATGGAGCCCCTTGACTTGATGGACCCCTGTACAGTAACCCGTAAAGAACTCTAGAATTTGGAATCCCTTGCAGACACCTTCTAGACAACCGTATAGAAGGGTGCGGGCGCACAGGGCGCCGCGTTGCTTTATTGCAATCTTGAGAGAGTAGGCAACAGAGGTTGTAGCACGATGTGAAGCAAAGCAGGGCTGCAGCACTTGCCGGAAACGGTCGCGGTAACTTGGACAGTTGGACAAGATGTCACTCAGCCATTATCGTTTGTAGAGTGAGCCACTGTTTGTAGTGGCGAACATCATCTCTATCATCATCGCCATCACGTAACACATCGTTGCACACTATGTTGCGCTCAACACTACAGTAAATACCAGTGCCTTGGGCCTGCTAGATGTAGCAACGCTTGTGACAGTGCGTCTTATGCACCGAATGCGAAACATCCTTCTGCACCATGTCGTGCAAAGCTTGTGACAATGCGTCGCCGGCAAACGTCCTTCTGCAGCATGTTGTAGAACACAGCAAAATCACCGTAAATACTAGTGTTTTGGGCATGGTCGGCGTTAGAATCGATAGCATTCCATTCCCCCCTCCTCACCCCGGCCCCCTGGAATCATCCGGAATGTCTTGAAGATGCAAGAACACCAGGAAAGTAAATCGGCGCCCTATGTGCTTGCGACATTATTTGAGCCGATAATACACCCTATAATCAAAACCACAAACTTGAAAACCCTAAGCACACTAACTCAAGCCCCGATACCCCTAAGCCCAACAACAGCTGTTAATGCCCGAAAGTCCCTTATACGTATATATATATATATAGATAGTTGTATATGTATGTATATATATATATATGTATGTATGTATATATATATACACACATATAGATGCGTATAAGCCCCTCCTCCAGGGCGAAGTCCGTGCCGGCCGAAGCTGCGCAGACTGCAAGCCCGTCGGGTCCCCCAGCTTTCCGCCTCGGTGGTTCTTTGAAGGGGCAGCCGAGTCTAGAACCCGAAGTACCCGGTTAGGGTTTAGGGTTTAGGGGTTTAGGGGTATTAGGGTTTAGGAGTCTGGAACCCCAAGTACCCTTAAGAGGAACCCCACTATAGAGCTTCATAGTACCCTTAAGACTACCATCAACTGCAGGGGCTTCCAAAGAGAAGCGTACTAGAAGGGAGCAGCAGCTGAAGGGGTTTTGGCTACGCGGATCCCCCACGGACCTTCTTTTCGGGTCTGAAACTGGGGTTTTTCGTTTTGGAATTTGGGAGACCTCGTTGCCTTTTGAAGAGTTCGTGAGGTCGGGAAGGTCGTTGAGCATGAGGGAACCAATATGGGGCGTGAGCAGCAAAAAATTATCCTTTGGGATCGCTAATTGTAAATCGAAAACCAATTCCGCAGGCTTTTTGGTTTTAAGCACCGGGCTTGTCACAAAATGCCTAGGGCCTCGACCTTTAAACCGCAACAGCGTATAGAGTTGTACAACGTGTCAAACCTCTTTCGATGTCTGCCCCCCCCAAGCATACGCCATTTTACTGCAACGGGAGTCACGCAAAAAACATGTAAGAACCACTGCAACTCCAAAACTATACGTACATCGTTGACATGTCGCCTTCGAGAAGCACTGGACTCCCGTAAGCCCCAACCCCACAAATCCTGTAGTCCTAGCACCTACTCTAGTACCGACAACCTAAAACCCCCAACCGAACACCCCCTAAAGCCTAGAAAGCCCTAAAGCCCTAAAGCTCTGGTAGCCCTATGGGTTTGGAGTTTGGGACTTCCAGGTCTCAGAATTTCGAGCTTCAACACGACTCTCATGGTTGCGAAATCATCACTCGGGTGCCCACGTTGCTTTCTTTTGTTTGTTCCGTGGTCATGCGGTGCCGTGACCCCCAGACTCGCTCCTTCTATTGTTGCAGGTCTAGCTCCTCCTCATCCTCCTCCTCACCTCCTCCTTCCGATGCAAACTGCAGCCCTTAACCCTAAAGCCCAGTTGATGACTTGCCCCGGTCTCGCGTTTCGTGCAGGCTTCCAGGCAGGCTTGAAGTCCGAAGGCTTAGAGGTTCCCAACTCGAAGGATCATGGGACATACGGTTGATGATAGAAATTCTAAATTACCTTAAGGACCCTAAACTACGGGAATATGGTATATTCCTCATTATGGGTAATGCAGGATTTATACCATCAACCGTGTAAGTAAGGTTGCAAGTAACGGCAAGTGGAGTTAGAAGTAATTATGAGTAGGGTTGTTACCCTGATAATAGAGCCCTTATTACTAAGTCCCATGCTCCTCCAAGTCACAGGCACAGGCCCAAGGTCTTTCTAGTTATCCAGGGTCTCAGAGGTTAGGGTTGAGGGTTTAGCGGAGTCGCATAGGCTGAGAGGGTGATTGGCCTGGGATCTCGAATACGGCATGGCTTTAGCGGACTGTAGTTGGCGTTGTCTTTGTTTGTTTTCAATCTTCTAGGGTTAGCGGCTGTTCTTCAGCTGTATAGTTAGGACGGCTAGCGGCTAGGATCCTCCAATACAGAAATCACATATAGCAACGAAGAGTTATAACCAAGGGCAAGTGGCACACATTCATTCAGCAATCCTACGCAATATTCTGATTTAGGTAGGTATATCTCCAATGCCAGGAGCCGGGAGGATTCGACCGCGCGCAAGCTTCTCTGCTGCAGCCATTCCTGAGGTAAACTGCCCAGAGACTACCAGCATGCCTTGACCGAGGGATATTCCTTAAGCTGGAGAGGTAGTAGGGATCCTGAGTATAAAAGGACCCTTAATACAGAGGATGTTGGAGTCTTTGGGTTGGGTGGCCCGACTAACTCGCAGGGTGTTTGCCCAAGGAATTGGGGTGCCAACACCTCAACCTTGCCATACCAGATCTGCATGCTACCGCATCAAGAAGCTCTTCTGATTGCATCCACCGCAGTCGCAGAACCCTGCGTGGGATCCTTATCGTGGGGTCCTAGAGGTTAAAGTTCGCAACACAGCTCCCAAACTCGATAAACCCTAAGCCCGGTTGAGCGACAATCGAATGCCAAGGAAGCGGCAGAGAAGGGAGGGGGGACGCGCTTTGTTGGCGGAGACCGGGGAGATGTCGTGGACTTGGATTGTGGTGATCTCAATGAACCCGGAACCCGGATACCTGAAGCCGTCGGGGCTGATGGCGCTTGGGGTATCCCGGACCTAAGCTCTGAACCTATCACGCCCAAACTTACCTTAGACCCCACCTAGCTTCTACTGGATCGTCTCTAGATAGTTTCGCTGGGTTTCGGGCTCTGAAAATGTGGGGGTTGAGGGTTTAGGCATGTTGGATGTAGCGTGTGGGGTTTGGGGTTTAGTTAGGCAGCGCTTGAGGTTTACCATTTCTTCTTGGCTTCGGCACTGCTCTGAAGGTCGACCAATGCTGCTCCGGCCACCGAAGCAGGAGGCAAAGTGCCGGATGAGGCATCGGACCGGTGGGGGGTGATGCTTTGGGGTGAGTGATTCGCTTCATGAGGGTTTTTATTCTAGAAGGGTTTCGGGAAATTGCGGCTGAGGGCCTTTGCGGGCTTTTCGGTTTCAGAGTCTAGGGTTTAGTGTTGTGGGTTTGGGGGTCCATGGTTTTTTCTACTTTCGCTGCATACCGGGCAACCAGCCGGATGCAACGACAGAACCTGCGCAGTCACCCCCCAGGGCAAAGTAGTCGCAGAGTTTAGTTAGAAGAGTTTCGACTCTGGCTTCTGGCATGAAGACTTGCGACTCGTCGAGATGTTGAGAGCTTACCCTAACCTCCCAGGTACCTACTATATAGGGCCCTAGGGGCTCTGGTACCCTATATAGTACGTACCTGGGAGGTTAGGGTTAATTGTGCCTTTGTCCCACTGCGCATGCGTTGGCGGACACGCCGGTTGCAGCACAGCCGACGTGTTCCGCAGAATCGTCATCTGCTTGCACCGAACTGCTTTGCTCAGCAATCCCTAAGGGCCCATGTACCCAAATAGTATATACTTTGGCTTTAATGTAGTCCCTATATAGGTACTTTAGGGCCAATGTATATACTATTTGGGTACATGGACCCTTAGGGAATAGTTGGCGCACCATGCTGCATCCAGTCTGCCAATTGGCCACACAGTCGTTCTAGAATCCGGGGGATTGATGGCTAACGATGCCACTCCTGCAGCCGAGCAGGGTCACTCACCCTCGGAAGACATCGGCATCAGATGCTCCTCAAAGCCGATAGCCGGAATCATCACGCAACTGGTCGGGCCTTAAACCCCTGCACCATAAACTCGTGACATGGGTCTAGCCTAAGTACCAAGATTGTGAACAAAAAACGACTTAAAACAAAGAAAAAACACACAATTTTGGGGCTAACAGCTAACATCTCCTCTGAGAACCCCACTTCTGGGAGCCCTGTAAACTCCCGCTTTTTGGTGGAAGGCCTCAGCGGCGAGCGCTCCGGCAGCCGTCGAGTCCCGTTCTTAGCTGCCTCTTCCTATAAGGGTTCGATTTAGGGTTTAGGGCTTTCTTTGAGGGTTTAAGGGCTCTCTTGAAAGGGCTCTGTAAGGGTCGCTATGGGGGGAGGGGGGGGTTGGGTAATATACAAGCCTGACTAATTAACAGTGCTGTTCCTTAGCGTTCCTGAGTCTAACCGTACGATAATTTCCCGCCAACATCCTGTTCGAATCTGAAGCGCCCCGTGTTGGGGTTTCGGGTTTAGGACAGAGCCTTACAGACTATAGAGAAGGCCCATCTGAAGCCATGCCACTTTTTGAGAGGGGAATGCATTCATGATAGTTTTCAAAAGAGTCCAAAATATGATTCTGGCGATGCTTTAAGAACATCAAACCCTAAACCCCTAAACCCTCAATCCTGAGCCCATCGCGAAGCTTGTTTTGCAGGTTAGTGGTTTAGAGTGAAGTGCGGGGTTTCGTGCTGACCACTGCTTTTGTCGATGTGTTTTTGTTTGCATCCTTGCTCATTCCAGCTCCCCGTGATATTTTGAAGCATAAAAAAGTGTTTGTTGCGTGAGACGGGCGGAGTCCTCATCTAAAAAGTAGGCACGCGGCAAGCCTACAAACCCTCAACACTGAAATGCTGAATCTAGACCCTTGCTTACAAACTCGACCCTGAAGCCGTCGAAGCCTCCGCTGGTCATGAGTCATGAGGCCGGGGCAAGCAGATGCTCCCTCTTCCGTCGCTTAGCCTAACTCTTCAGCACTTTGGACAACTAAGAGTTTGCTAGGTGTAGTTTCCCTATAGAAGCACAGGTGCCTATGAATAGGTGTTGAGTTGACGTTTCGGGTTTTCGGAGTATGTGTATGTAAGTTCAGAAGTCTTCTAGATCAGCGGGCGTGGACAGGCAGGCTGATGAGAGCTGAAGAGTTTTGTCCGAGGGTGAGATTATAAGGCACTAGGGCCATGGGTTGACTCGACTGAATCCTTTCCACCATCTTCACGGCCAGGATATCGACGACTGCAACACAAACTTTATATAACGCCTTTGTCAGTGCAGTTTGTGTATGCCCCAACCTGCACGCATGCTTCGAACACCTTCCCCCATCCTCCGCGGAGGTGTCCCTCGGGCTCGCTAACCCTGTAAACCCTAAACCCTTAACCCTAAAATCCCCGAAACCCTAAACCCTTAACCCTAAACTCTAAAAGTCCTATAAGCCTTAAGAGCCTAAATGCGGAGCAATGCCAACCAACAGCCTTTGAAGCCCAAATGCAGCAGCGTGTGCCATTATATCATATACCGACCCCGACGCCCTGAACTCTAGCCTTGGCCGAGGCCCCAAACCGTGCATGGGTATGTGCTAAGGTGCTGGAACACCTACGCCGGCAGAAAGAGCAGGACTTCAAGTTCTACTTTTGTGTGCTGAAAGTTGTTTTGGAAGTGTGTCAACTTTTATGCTTGGTATCGGCTCATGACGGTCATTGACGCAGGCTGGCATGGCCATAATGCTCTTGTTTGTTTGGAGCCACATGTCTTACCAGCAGTGTTTAGCAGTGTCTATGTCAGTGTGGCCACGGACATCACTGATAGTGCTTGGATTGCGTCTTCGTTCAGCATCTGCCTGCTTTTCCTTGCAATTAGCGCATAGAGGTAGTGCTTGTGGGTAAGGTCCTTTCTCATCAGGACGCGACACTATGAAGACTGCAAGATCATGACGTCGATGATGCTCTTGTGCTACTATACTGGTGTCTATATCGTCATTGCTAACTTGTGCGCATTATGTTGGCTGTACGACGAGCTCCGCGGTTTGCTTGCCAACATTTCTTTGTAAGCCAGGATAGACTCTTAGTTGTGCTTACTAGGATAGACAGATAGACTGTCAGTTGTGCTTACTGTGGGTGTTGCCATATCAGGAGTCCTCGTTGCTGTTGCTTTTGGCGGCTTGGTGCGGATGCTGATGTTGATGATGTCGTCGTTGGCATCATCACGGTGGTGATGGCGGCAGTTGCTGCGATGCTGGTTAATTCCTTGTAGGCTGTTCAAGAAGAAGATGTCGATCGACATCCCAATCGCGATGACGATTGTGATGGCAATGCTACGCATGAGGTTGCCAACCACGATGTTGACATCTTGTTGCTGATGAGCCTCAGAAGAGGAACCAGGATGGGCCGCGCAATTGCATAAAGATGAAGGGTTTAACGACTGTTCTGACGATGACGACGGTGATGAAGGCCAAGACGAAGAGCAGGATGGCAAGATCGGTCCAGGATGATGATAAGGTCCAGGAGTGAGACGAGGACGAGGACCATGATGAACAAGCGTCGTTGGCCGTGTTGCCTTGAGTGCAAGCCTGGACGTCGAGGAACTCGAGCGTGAGCACCAACGCGAGGATGAACGCAAGGAGCACCTGGACAGCAAGCATGGGAATTTCTGGAATACTGCTAGACTGATGGGATAAACGTTGTGCTTACAGTGTTGCTTTGGGCTGGGCCTAAGCCGAACCGAAGCCCTAAACCCTAAACCTGAACCCTAAATCCAATCCAAAACCCTGAACCGAGCTTAAACCCCCAAAGCCCGAACCCGAAACAAAAAAAGCCCAAACCCTAAACCTCACGCCGAAATTAAGGGGCGCTTTTCTTGAACCTAAGAGAAGCCTTAGCCGTAGAGATGAGGATTTAGGGTCCAGGCTGTAGGGGGCTGGAGAGCACCGAAGCAGTTTCTCTACAGGACTATAATATAATATACTATAAGAAACTATAATGTACTATAATATACTGTAATCTAGGGACCTAGTGCCACTTGTTAGAGGGTTCCCGGACACAATTCTGCAAGGTACCCCAAAGCCCTGTTCTGATAAATGAGGCCTGTACATGAGCCTCAAACTACGAGCCACGAACGATACTATACATATATATATGTATATATATATGTATATGTGTATGTATACGTATATGTATGTGCATACACACAAACATACATACATACATACATACATACATACATACATACGTACATACGTACATGCGTACGTACGTATGTACGTACGTACGTACGTACGTCTCTATATGTATATATACACATACACACACACACAAACAAACACACCGACGCTATGGAAACAACTTGAGGTTCTTCACTTGTACTAGCAGCTAGCCGGGTCGTGTGGACACACAGCGTCCCTGGATAAGGTTGAAGAATACAGACAACAGCTCGCTGAAGGAGCTGCAACCCTTAACCTTGAAAATTGTTGTGATTGCACACCCCGAACCCTAAACCCTAAACCTCAGACCCTCGACCCCTAAACCCCAAACCCCTTGAACCCTAAACCCCGGAGTCAGCAACACCATGGTCTATTTGGGGCACATGGGTGCTGCTCATAGGGGGCTTCGTACATGACACCGTGAAAGAGGCGAATACGATGTTCCTTGCGCCATAGGGATTATTTAGGGTTTATGGTTGAATCGGGGTGTATCATTTACTTGATGGTGCCCATGGTGAGAAACGAATAAGAAGAGGGGAATAGTGCCAACCATGGCAGCCGTAACAGTAGGGAGTAGCAGCCTGCCCGGCAGTATTTACAATTTACAATGTCTTCAGACCAACATTCGACGAACAACACTGTGTGCGTGCATGGCGTTTGTGGTTTCATGTTCTCGCGTGGCGGGACGCAGGGCTGATTGAAAAGTGCAAGTCTTCCTCTGTGGTGGCTACACGCATGACTCCGCTTCCTACTTTCGTTGCTCTCTTCTACTTGCCTCGTGTCGAAACCCTTTAACCCAGTAGAAGGATCCCCGTAAACGATACGACTCGATGAAGCCCTCAAGAAGAAGGTAGCCCGTATGGAGTGGCTTAGTCTTTAACCCCCATAACATGAACTGTCTCACAGCCCCAAACCTGCAAAACCCCAAACCTCAAAGGATAAATCGAAGGGACAATTAAAAAGCCCCTTAAGCCCTAAACCCTTAACCGTCGACCCTAAGGCCTAAACCTTAGCCGAGGCGTGCCGCCAAGGAGGCTGCAGAAAAAGAGAGGCGATCTCAGCAAGAAGCGCAGCAGGCTCTCGGGCTGGTGGCAGCAGGTTCAAACGCACAACCCTAATATTTGTTGGGCTCAGGGTGTCTCCAAGGGTTCTATGAGGCCTAAGGATTTCTTGAGGCTGTAGGGCTCAGGGCTGAGTGTGTAGGGATGAGGCTTTGAGGTTTCCTCTTTAGGATTTGGTGTTCGAGGCTTAGGGTGTCATGGTTCGCGTGCGGAGTTCACTGCAGTGCTTAGGATCAAGAGGGTCTAGGTTCACGGGTCTTCACGTGTTTAGCAACTTTAGCTTGGAAGTGCGGCATGCCCCCCATCAAAGCAGCCTGCGCCCCCTACAGCCCTGCGTCTACTATTGGCAGCAATCCAGGATATCAGCCAGTTCAACCGATATAAGGCTGTATAGCAGACCCTGATCCTAACGGCCAACCCCCTAAAGTCCAAGACCCTACACCATAAGCCCGAAATCCTAATAACCTAAGCGTAACACCCCGGCAAAATCCGAAACCCGTCGCGCTAGTGTCGAGCCGACCACCCCAGATAGCACCTGCATGCCTAGGACCAGGCGTGTAGGGTTTAGGGCTCTTATGCTATCTGGGGCACAAGGAGCCTCGTAGCTGTTCCTTCCGTTTCCCTAGTTCCGTTCGCATGTATACTGCAATATAGCCCCTAAGCCCTAGTCTACTCACTGAGGCGACTCTGCTTTTCCCCAAGAACCCACTATTGAATGGCAGCTGCATCACAGACAGCATCATATGTATGTATGTATGTATGT
>CAJNJA010009606.1:0-14510 GCA_905231915.1 Symbiodinium necroappetens | reverse complement strand
GGATCCCTAGTATGATTCAAGGTATATTCTTTAATTAAGGGCTATTGGAGTCTCTGGGGTTACTTCGATGTCAGACTCTAAAGCACTGACTATGACAGGAGTGCCTTCAGCCTTGAAGCAGAAAAAGCTTAAACCACAAACAGAAGTTCAAGCAATCTAGGTCTAGGGGTCGGAAATACGTTCAGTATAACATGGCCCCAAAGAGCTAGTCCGATCGCTGAGGCGCCTTACTGTATCTCATAGAACCGTCATAGAATCTAGTAACGCTTTACAGAGCCTGAATCAGAACGCCCCTAAACCCTAAACCCGCAAAAGGCAAGAGCCGTTCCGGGGCTTCGACGTGCAGATGAACCCCTCCGACTCCTCGGAATCAGGCCCGTACCGTCAGCCTAAGGGGTTCAGGGTTCAAACAGGGTTTGGGTTTTTGGGTTGGGGTTCAGGGTTTGGGCTTTACTAAGTTAGGGTTTAGGGCTTTCGGTATATACAATAAGTATCACTCACTTCAGGGCCTACAGTCTGTACAGAGCATCTCCTCTTGCCTATTTGGAGCGCCCGAAAAACATTAGGGTTGAAGTTTATGTCTTTATATCTAGAATATACCTTGCTGCCCGGCTTGCAAAAAGATTTGATGTAGGCTTTCACATGTTTTCCATGTAGACTGGTTTGGTTGAGGGCTTGCGATATTCGGCGTAGACTTGCTCTGCAGCTTGTTTAGGAAACCAAAGCTTCTAAACGTCCAGAGAACCCTCTGCAGCTTGCTTGGCGAACCAAACCCTTTCCAGAACATGCCGAACATCGAAGATCCTCTGGATATGGGAGCCCTGGGCGGGATTTTCTGGGTTCCTGCTAAGGGAATTTAATTCAAGTTGCCATAATAAAGAAACCTTATTGTTTACCATAGACCCGTATTATGGTAACTCAAACTAACTTCCTTAGCAGGGTCGCAGTTTTGTTGCCGCAGTTTCCAAGCGCCATGAAGGGGGGTTCTCCACTGGAATAGTTTAGGTTGCTGCCTCATGCTTTATGCTGCAGCAGACATCGCAAGACTGTACTCGGCCTGTATGTGCACATGTGCAGATACCTACATATACCTACATGCGTGCGTACGTACGTACGTACATACATGCGCACATAGGTCCCCATTAGCCCTATAGGGCTCAAAATAGCCCAAAAGCCTTATGTAGTATGGTCGTTGGACCCAAAAGCCTTGACATTTGAGTCTTTAGAGCCTTAGGGTAGGGGATTTCGGCCCCTATATAGTACGGCACTCTTGTAAAAACAGGACCCTAAAAGGGACCCTAATTTAGAGAACTACCCATATTGTAGGTCCCCATTAAGGGATTTAGCGCTTCTAACCCTAAAGCCTAAACCCGAAACCGTAAACCCTAAACCCTAAACCCTTAACCCTTAAACCCTAAACCCTGGACCCCTAAACCCTAAACCCTAAACCCTACACCCTTAAACCCTAAACCCTAAACCCCAAACCCCAAACCCGGCCGAGCAGGCAGCGATGACAGCGACAGCAGCGAAGAGTCGCTCCCGGACGTGCCGCCGGGCCCTCAGCCGGCCCGGCTCAGAGCAGACCCCTAAACTGTAGTAGGGTTTAGGGTTTAGGGCAGTTTAGGGCTTGGGGTTTAGGGTCTAGGGTTTAGGGTTTAGGGTTTAGGGTATTTAGGGTTGTCCTGATCCAGTCATGAAGCTGCAACCCCTCCTGAGCCCCATACCTTATCAGGCCCTAGACCCTAAACTCTCTACCTTAAAGAATCCCGAATGAAGACTCAACGCTAGACGTAAATGAAGCCTAATCCCGCCCTTTGCAACCTCAAGCACTAAGCCTCAAGATTAATGTAGAAAACTGCCCATATGGAAAAAACTGCCCATATGGAAGACTCACAAGACCCTGTTGAGTAGCCGGTGCGCCCCCTAAGCAACCCTGAGCCTTGCCGTCAACCAACATCTACCCACAACCTCAAACCCCAAATCCTAAACCGCAAAACCCTCAAACCCTAAAATCCTAAACCCTAAAACCCTCCAACCCTAAAGCACAAAGTCTTAAGCCTCTAAACCCCTAAACCCAAAGCCCTACGACCCTAAGACCCTAAACCCTAAGACTCTAAGACCCTCAGACCCTCAGACCCTAAGGCCCTAAGATCCTAAACCCTAAAGCCCTAAGACCCTAAGACCCAAAGACCCTAGGACCCTAAGACCTTAAGACCCTAAACCCTAAACCCCTAAGATCCTAAACCCTAAAGCTCTACGAGCCTAAACCCTAAAGCCCTAAACCCTAAACCCTAGACCCTAAACCCTAAACCCCTAAGATCCTAAACCCTAACGTCCTGCAGTCCCCAAGATCCTAAACCCTCAAGATCCTCAGACCCTAAAGCCCTACAGTCCCTAAACCCTCACCCCCCCCCCTCTAAAGTCTTCCTACGAGGCCGCTGCTAACCAAGTTCACGACCGAGCAGGCGAAAATCGCTTCGGTTTAGGGTCTTAGGGGTTTAGGGTTTAGGATTTAGGGGTTTAGGGTTTGGGGTTTAGGGTCTTAGGGTTTAGGGTCTTGGGGTTTTGGGTTTTAGGGTTTAGGGTTTAGGGTTTTGGGGTATAGGGTCTTAGGGTTTAGGGTTTAGGGTCTCGTTTAGGGTCTTAGGGTTTAAGGCTTTTAGGGATTAGGGTTTATAAACCCTATAAACCCTAAAACTCAGGGTATAGGCTAAAGGGTCTTAGGGGCTTTAGGAGTTTAGGGTTTAGGGTTTAGGCGTTTAGGGTCTCGTATAGGGTCTTAGGGTTTACGGTTTTAGGGTTTAGGGTCTTAGGGTTTAGGGTCTTAGGGTTTTAGGGTCTTGGGGTCTTAGGATCTTAGGGTCTCAGGGTCTTAGGGTTTAGGGTTTGAGGGTCTTTTGGTGCGGGACTGTGTCATGAGGGTTTTTGGGGTTTTGGACACGTTGTGTTGGAGCTCCATAAGGTTTTTGCAAGGATATGACCACGGTTTAGGCTTTAGGGTTTATTCTGATGAGAGGTTTATCAGAGTACAAGAGGGGTTCGAACAACGCGTAGGATAGAGATATGGTATACTCAGTACACTCAAGGCCCCCGCAATGGGTTGTACCATGCGGCTTTAAGGATTGCTGCGGAACCATTTTCCAGACCCCAAGCTGTACTGCGCGTGGTTTTTCCTGGCGGTATACAGTTTACAGTCTTTTTGATGGTATCGTGGCTTCGGGGTTAAGGGCCGAGGGTTCGGAAGTCTTGCTGGCGTTCTTCCCCAGACGCTGCAGCATCTCTCAACTCAATTCACTTGTTCTGATATTCTGGGCTTGCATGATTCCTTCGTTTGCTTGCTTTGGGCCACAGTTCGGAGGCACTAAACCTAAACCCTAAACCCCAATTTCCCTAAGCCCTAAACCCTAAGCCCCTGGCAGGGAGCCGCTCGCAAGAAAACAGAGAGCGGCAAGTGGCACAAAAAGAAGACGCGGCACTTCTGGGTCGCTACATTTCCAGCCAAATTCACGTTGCGGCTATTGAATGACAATGCCCGAACAGTGACACGGCTCTTGCTGCATTTCTCACCTGGAGCCAGTGGCAAGCAGAAATTGCTGTCAAAACGTGTCATGTGCCGGTGGCTCAAGGCATCGCAGCTGCGTTTCGTCGAATCCTCGGACCGGGTGGCTTGGTTTGAGAGCCAGATACATGAGTGCCTGGACCTGATGCACTCTATGCTGGAAGGGACCAACCACGTGGCAGCAGATTTTCAAGCGCATGGTGATCGGGGCAAGCGATGACAAAATTGCTCCACTTCGGGACAAGGAAAGTTCCCAGAGCTGCCGACCACAAGTGGCTTGATGTCAAAGGAGTCACTACCTTTCAAGGGTTCACGGTGTTCGGAGACACAGCTGCGCATCGCGTCATGGAGCGCGAAGTCGCGTTTGAGCTCCACTGCAGTGGCCACCCTAAACCCCTAAAGCCTAAACCTAAGTCCTAACTCTATAACCCCTAAACCCCTAAACCCAAAGTCCGAAACCCCTAAACCATATACTTCTAAGTCCTAAACCAACTCCAGACTTGATGCCTGCCGTCGTAAACCCCAAGGCTCAAAAAGGGCGCCTTTTTGGCAGGTGTTCCCTGATAGCTCTTAGCTTCTCGGGCCTAGGAGTTGAGGGTTGAAGGGTTGAGGGTTGAAGGGTTTGGGGTTTGGGGTTTACGAGTTTAGGGTTTAAGGGTTTGAGGGTTGAAGGGTTGAGGGTTTAGGGTTGCAGGGCCTGAGGTTTAGGGCTTAAGGGTGTAGGTTTCATGATGCAGGGAGTGTTTAAGGAATCCAGAAGGTCCGTTGAGCGGTTGACGAATGAGTTTGGTGCCCATGAGAGATGGATTTCTGCGTTGACCCATAGGTTCGGGGCCGAGGGCAAAAGGATTAGCGGAGCTCTTCCGGCCTTTGATGGTTGGGCTGTGAGACCATAAAAATGCCTAAACCCTAATCTCCCTTTCGCGGCTCAAGGCTTACCGAACACCTAACCCCCAAAAAAATCAGCAAAATGATGGCCCAACACCTATAGAAAGGCTTTTGTTCTACATACTTTCGGGGTCCAGGTAAGGCTTTACACTCGGAATTAGGAATCATCTTTGGCGGCAGGTCAGTCGAATGGAGTTGGTGCAGCTCGCCCATGCGCGGGGGCCTGGCTCACTGGCAGTGTGGTTCGGGGGGTGCAGGTTTGGGGTTTCGCGTTCAGGGTTTAGGGTTTTAGGGGTTTAGGGTTTAGGGTTCAGGGTTTAGAGTTTAGGGTTTAGGGTTGAAGGTTTAGGGTTTAGGCTAGGGCTTTCTATAGTTAGGATCACCAGATACACAAGGAAGACAAAATTTAATCGACGGGTGAGGGTTTATAGGTAGGATCCTCGAAGGAACACACAGGGAACTCATCAAAGGAATGGCACTTGAGGGTCCAGCTATGGTTGAGGGTTTACCTATAGTCTCCTTAGTAGTTCCTTTTTGGGATTACCTTATAGGGTTCTAGCTATGAACCATATCTACTTAGGAGCCTATGGGTAGGGTTTGTGGACTGCGACTTTGACTTCAAGAAACAGGGACGGCTTGGCTCCAAACTCACTGATGTCTCGAACAAACGTCAGCCCTGATCCCTGAACCGCAGGCCGACTGTACGCTAGGAGCCTTTCGACCAGTTGCAGGCAAGAACCCCTTGCACCTTCGGCGCCCGACCCCGGCCTTAAACCCCTAGAATTCCACAAAAATCCAAAAAGTCCAGCACAACTGGAGCAGAGGCGAAGACTCAGGTCCTTTGATCCCGAAGGCCCTAAGCCTTGAGTCTAAACACCTTACTTCCTAAACCCTACAAAGCCTAAGTTGAAAACCGAAGTCTTAAATCCCGGACCCTACATCCTAAGCCCAAAGCCGTAAGAACCCCAAACCCGAAACCCTAAACAGGTGAAGATGCAGCTCATGAAGGAGCGCGTGGAGCTCGGTGTCTTCTTCTTTGCTTCTTGGGGTGTCAGGGGTTTTCAGGGGTTTGGGGTTCAGGTTTTACCTACAGTCTCCATTGTAGTTCCTTTTTGGGCTTACCTTATAGGATCCATAATATATAGTTGGTTGAACCAAAAAAAGGAACTACAATGGAGACTGCAGGTAGGGCTGCTTCGCCTGTCAACCCCGCGTCCTAAGTCGCCGCTTTTGGAGTTTGTCCCTGCCGCTGCAATTTGAAGCCCTGCTGCACCCTTCGCCTGAGAGAAACAGGCACAAATCCCAAGTAGCCACCCCCCTAAATCCTGAACCTTAAACCCTAAACCCTAAAACCCTAAACCCTAAAACCCTAAACCCTAAAACCCTAAACCCTAAAACCCTAAACCTGCTGGCTGCCACGCACGGAGCGGCCTGGGTGTGCACACCAGCGAGCACCCGTGACGTTACCACAGCCTAAACCCTAAACCCTGGGCTGCCGAGTTTAGGATTTAGGGTTGAGGCTTTAGCTTAGGGGTTTGGAGTTTAGGGTTTAGGAACGCAGGATTTGAAGTTCAGTTGACAGGCCAGGCCAAGCCAAATGACAGTTTCGATCACATGGCGCGGGGCTGTATCTGACAAGCATTTCAATTTTTGGTCGTAGCCCCGAATCATTCCCGCATCCTTGAACTCTGAACTCGACATCCGGTTTGAGAAACCCTACATTCCAATCCGCAGTCTCGGTACCCCAAGCCGCAGGAGATTCCCCCAATGTTCCCCGCGAATAGCATCGAAAGCCAGAATGCTGAGGTACTCGGAAAGAAGGCGTACAGTCCATTCGTGCGTCGGGCACCCAGGAACGAAAAGGTTTGAGTGGGTGCTAAAGTTAAAGGCTAAAGGTGCCGACAAAAGGTTCTAAGACGGGTTCTATTAAGGGTTCTGAATAGTTCTGAAGTTCTAATGAGGCTTTTTGTACCATGGTTCGATGAGGGTCTTCGGTTTTAGGGGTTGGAGGAGTTCCCGTTTTCATGTTTTAAGGGGTGGGGCCGGGTGGGGATGCGGGCTTTTTTCGGTGCCCAGGCATGATAACTTCTCCCGTCTTCCGAGGTTTCGTCGTCCACGAGTCCTCTTCTATGCCAGCCTGTAGGGTGTCGGGTTTAGGGTCAAGGCCCAGGCCGCAGTAGAAACCTTAAACCCTAAAGCTTTAATTCCTAACTTGAACCCGAAACTCTGGAGCCCCGAAGACCCAAACCCCTTAAACCCTCCGTCAGAATCTGGCAGCTGGGTGTGTGCAGGACTCCTTCGGACGATTGGCGCTTTGTTGGGAAACTTTCCACCGCTTGTTCGATCCCCCTTTTGACAGGCTATATCTATCTATGCCCACTGAGTTAGAAACATGCACCTCAGACGTATGGGCCATAAATGCTACCGGCACCCCGGAACACGATCCATGCATTTCCTGGGTCCCGAAAGGCCTAAAGCCTTCAAGCAAGCGGCCCCTGCATTTTCACTGTCCTTGCTTGGACCCCCTAACCCCAAACTTCTACGGTTTATGATATAAGTCTGCATTACCTTAAGGACCCTAAACTATGGGAATTATGGTCCATTCCTTATTATGGGTAATGCAGGATTTATATCATCAAACTGCTATGGCAACAGTTCTTAAGGTCGGGTGTACTGCCGAGGCGCAAGACGACGCTTACGACAAAGTTTGCATCTCTGTGGCACCCTGGAATGCAGTCACTACACCCTAATCCCTCAACCCTAAATCCTAAACCCTGTAAATCTTAAACCCTAAATCCTAAACCCTAAATCCTAAGCCCTAAGCCCTAAACCGCAGCAGCTGCGAGTTTGGTGTTTTTTGCACCGACCCCCGACCTTATTTAAGCCCTCGCATCTATGAGCCTCACTCAAGCCTTTGTGTGCCAGATAAGGGTTTAGGGTTAAAGGTTTGGGGTTTGGGGTTTACGTTTGGGGTTTAGGGTTTAGGGTTTGGCCTTTAGGATTTAGGGTTTGGGGTTTAGGGTTTGGGGTTTGGGGTGCAGGGTTTAGGGTTGAAGTACTTAAAGCAGCTCCTCGAAAGTTTGCTTCTTCGGTGAACTTCTTATCTTTGGTGGACGCGACTTTATCCTAAGTCCCTAAATCCCTCAAACCCCTGAACCCCTAGACCCTCAACCCTAAAGCCTTAAACCCCTAAACCCTACACCCCAAACCCCAAACCCTAAACCCTAAACCCTAAATCCCTTAAACCCATGGACCCCTAGGCCCTCAACCCTAAATCCTTAAATCCCGAAGCCCTGAACCCCCGGACTCTAGAAACCCTAAACCCTAAAGGACTGAAGACCAAGAGAGAGCCCCCAGTCCCCCAGCTTCAAGCCCCAAGCCCCGAAGACCACCAGGAACCCAGTAGAATGTCCTATACCATTCCCTACCAAAAGCCTACTTTAAAGTCACTATAAAATACAAATTTTCCATATCATGGTGGAAAATAAGAACCTACAAAACAGTAGGTTATAGTAGCTTAAGGTAGGTATACGGTTTTCCAGCTGAGGCAGCTGCTAAAGAAAAGGCAGGCTGGCACGCCGGGGGCTCGCTGCATGAAGTGTTGAGGGTTGAGTGGTTTAGGATTTAGGGTTTAGGGTCTAGGATCTAGGGTTTAGGGTTTAGGATTTAGAGTTTAGGGCTTAGGATTTAGGGTTTAGGGTTTAGGGTTGAGTGTTTAGGATTTAGTGTTGAGGGCTTACGGTTTAGGGTGTGGGGTTTAGACTCAAGGATTCACTATGTCGAGGGCCTAGGGTTTAGGGCTTGAGTTTAGGATTTAGGATTTACTGAACCCCAAGCCCCAAAACTCCAAACCCTTACCCTAAGCCTTTAGAACACTGCGACATCCTAAGCGGTTCTAAACCCGTACTTGCGCCGCCAAATTTTGAGAAAGGCACCATCGAACCCCTATTAAGCCTTATACAGCCGCTGTCGAACCCTTACCAAGTCTTTTTACAGCCCTTTCAAGACCCTACAAATCCGTAGAGCATAAGCCCTGTAACACCTTTATCAAACCCTGAATCTTGAACCCTTCAGACCGATTGATGGTTGATGGTATAAATCCTGCATTACCCATTAGAAGGACTATACCATAATTCCCATAATTTAGGGTCCTTACGGTTATGCAGGATTTATGTCATCAACCGTAGGACATCCGAATAGAAGTTGAAAGGAGACTTCCAAGTCAGATTCCAGAGTTCTGGGAGTTTCGGATGAGTCCCTAAACCCTACCTATAGTCTCCATTGTAGTTCCTTGTTTTTGGTTTAACCAAATCTAATCTATATTAAATTAAGGATCCTAAAAGGTAACCCCCCAAAAGGAACCACAATGGAGACTATAGGTAAAACCTAAACCTTAAACCCTAAATTAAACCCAACACCCCTAAACCTTAATATGGGCGCCTTCATAATTTCAGTAGGGCCTTTCACTCTGGTGTGTGTGATAGTAGCGATCCTGGAACTATAAAGGGCCCTTTCATGAGGCGAATCTGACGACTGTAGAAGCCTAATTACCTAAGGTTCCTTACTAAGGATAACTATACTATAATTTACCCCAAGAACCTGTTCCAATTATTGAGGCTTCTACACTACATCATTTTTTATAAAATGTGACCTCTACATGAGCATTGTCGTCTAGAGTCTTGAGGGAGCGGCATGGGCTTGCCACAGTGATCATGCAGTGTTAGAACACTGTGGGCATCAGTATGCTGTGTCTATGTTAAGGCGCGAAGAAGAAAGCACTATAGCGGGTTTAACGATAAGTTATACCGTCCCGTTATAATCCTTATATTCCTTTTCAAGCTTTTACTGCCATAGCTCGAATATACCCCATTATGCTTTCCGAAAGCGCCTGAAGAACAGCCCGATCTCGAGGATCACAGAGCAGGAAAACTACTACTTGTCCGCCCACCCTGCTTCCTACCGGGCTCACGGGAAGAAGGAAGTTTTTCAAGGTTCAGTGTGGGGTTAAATATAGTCTAAGTTTAGAAGTATGGGCCCCTAATATGGACCCTTAGGCCTTTCTAGGCACCCTTAAAGGTACATATAGGGTACATAGTAGGTGTACAAGGATCCCAGGGTTAAGGGCCGATGCTAGGGGCCCATGGTTTCAACCTTAGATATAGGGGTTGGCGAAAGCTCTAGGGCCTCTAGGGACTCTCGGGTTTGGGGTTTAGGGTTTAGGGTTTAGGGTTCAGGGTTCAGGGTTCAGGGTTTAGGGTTTAGGGTTCAGGGTTCAGGGTTTAGGGTTGACTTGGGGGTAGGATGCGAAGGGTTCAACAATTCAGGCTTGAAGGTCTTGGGAGCAATGTAGGATGTAGGGTTTGGCATTTAGGGTGCACATTCGACTGTGTCGCCCCCTGGTTGCAGGGACAAAATGTGTAGGCCCTTAGGGCGCCAACAATTTTCGGTCCCGACGGGTTTGTAATATTTGGCCCCTGCTGCCTATGATAGTGGGTTTACGGTATTAGGGTTTCTGGTTTAGGGGCTTAGACCTTAAGCCCCAACCTTTAGGTTTCAGAAAATTCAGGGCGTTCAAGCGTGTTGTGGATTTCCTGGGGCCCCGATTGTATCGTCAAGGATTTTCGGTCAAGCCTTTCGCTTAAGGCACAAGCGATCATTACATGTTTGGCGCTAGTGAACCTTTCCAGAGTTCACCGAATTTCGCCCGGGATTAGAAAGCAGCTGTCTTATCCGGGGTGCTTGTTCTGGCTCATAGTGGGTCAGGCTCATGGGGCTTTATGGGTTTTAGGCTTCACCTTAATGAAGCCAGAAGTCGTGTCCGGTACCCTGAACCCCAAACCCTAAACCACTAGTATAGGGGCTTAAATAATTACCAAGGGTTCCGTATCATAATTATAGCATAATATACCCCCAAACCCTATTCTAATCATCAAGGCCCCTATATTAAACCCTTAAACCCCTAAACCCCGAAAGCCCTAAACCCCTACACCCCTAAGCACTAAACCCCAGATTACTCACACGGTTGATTGTATAAATCCTGCATTTCCCATGACAAGGAATATACCATGATTCCCATAGTTTAGGGTCCTTAAGGTAATGCAGCATTTAGATCATCAGCCGTAGTATTCATACGTTCACAGTTTGCGCTCCTAGGTTTTTGAACCAGGGAGCAGCGGAGGAACCTCGCCGGGGTCGGTGCTTGGATCAGGGCTTGGGATAGGATGTGGGTCAGGGTCTCGGGATTTAGTTAGGGAGTTTTTTTGGGTTTATTTGGGTTTAAACCCTAAATCCTAAACCCATAGACCCTAGGGTCTAGAAAATTTTGGGCATTTTTGGAGCTCAGGGTGCTTATAGAACCTGCCATAGGAATCCCGATGCTTCGGGCACACTTTCACTACCACCGGAACGAGGCGTGGCAAGCGGGCGCGCGTTGGGCCTCTCGGCGCCCCTCCGAGTTGCGGATGCTCCTATCGAAAACCCTAAACCCTAAACCCCCAAAACCCTAAAGCGTCGCGGGGAGTATGAACCCCTATAGCCATATCCCCTCCAAAACTCGAGCTTCTTCCTTCATAGGCCGTGTACAACAAGCCCTGAGGCCGCAGCCTAAGATAGAAGCCTAAACACAATAGCAAATGTTAGTCCTTAGTATAATTTTTTAATTATACTACGAAGGGGCCCCCAAACCCTATTCTAACTATTAAAGGCCCTTTTATGAAGTCCCAAGCTGTAGCGGTGTACCCGAACCGGTTTATGATGGAGGGTTCAGCGATCCGAATCGGCTCCAACGCTTCAATCTGAAGCTACATCGGCTTTAACTTCTTCCACCCCCCTAACCCCAAATCCTTAACGGTTTAGGGTTTAGGGTTTAGGGTTTAAGGTTTAGGGTTTGGGGTTTAGGGTTTAAGGTTTAGGGTTTAGGGTTTAGGGTTTAGCCTAAAGCGTAAACCCTAAACCCCTAAACCCTAAACAACCCTGAACCCGAACCCTCAACCCTATTCCCAGATTTCTGCCAGGACGTCGCAGCTGCGGTACTTGCCCGGCTCCCCAGATCGAAGGCTGTTTGTTCCCAAGACTCCAAGCGTACAAGCAGCTTGTTTTCTGGGGTCTAAAACTTTACATGAATGCTGTAATACCTCCTTTGGGGTCGAAACGGTAGTTTTGGGGGTTTCGGCTACATAGCTTCGGGTTCGCGGTGTCAGGGCTCAGTGATTCACGGCTTAGGCTTCAGAGTTTTAGGGCTTTAGGGTTTTGGGTTCAGGGTTTGGGGCTTAGGGTTTAGGGCTCAGGGCTTAGGTTTTACGGTTTAGGGTTTAGGGCTGAGGGCTTAGGGTTTGCGGTGTAGGGTTTAGGCCTAGGGTTAAGGGCTTAGGGTTAAGGGCTTAGTGTTTAGGGCTTAGGGCTCAGGGTTTAGGGCTTAGGGCTCAGGGTTTAGGGCTTAGGGCTTAGGGTTTACGGTTTAGAGTTTAGGGCTGAGGGTGTATGGTTTAGGGTTTAGGGCTGAGGGCCTAGGGTTCTCCATCAATTTCCCCATGGGGGGGATAGCTTAGGGTTTAGGGTTTAGGGTTTCTAAGGGTTGAAAAGGATGTTTACATCGACTCTACCGCGCTTGCCACAGGAAACAGGCTTCGTCTTGGATTTGTTTCAGTTATCCCCGCATGTGCATAAACTTGACAACTGCAAGCGTCACTAAACACCATGGCCTACTGTTTTGTAGGTTCTCATTATTAACCCTAGTTTCGTCTTGATAGGGACCCTACAAACAGGTGGGTTTTGGTAGTTCAAACCTAACCATGCGCTGGCCTTTCTGAGGCCTTTTTTCCAAGACGTGCCCGCCGAACTGCCCGGCTCTAAGCCGGCCTTGGGGGTTCAATCAAAGTGCCCTAAACCCTAAACCTGGAGCCCTGCCCTAAACCGTAAACCCTAAACATTGCAGGCTCATGGCACGGTTTGCGCTAGATTATGTCGCAATTCACGCTTAGCATTTGCTCTATTTATGGTTTGATTATTCCCAGCCCCTTTTTTTGATAGCGCTTAGGGCTTCAAGGCTTGGGATCCTAAACCCGGTAGATCTAGATAGACGAAACCCTAATCTCTAAACCAATTTTTAGGGTTTAGGGTTTAGGGTATTGTAGTGTCTTCCCAAAGCATGCCCCCAAAGGTACGAGAAGATCATCGACGAGACCACCACCCAATCCTATGTGCCAGGCTGGCATTCCACTCTGTTGGGCTGGATAGCTCGCCTTTGACTTGCTTTTTTTGAAGGTAGACCCCAAAGTAGCCATTCATCCTAAACTTCAGATCCCGAAGTAGGTCATACCTATAGTCTCCATTGTAGTTCTTTTTTTGGTGTTACCAACTATATACTATGGATCCTATAAGGTAAGCCCAAAAAGGAACTACAATGGATACTATATAGGTATTTTTGTACGTAGAGTCTACGGCTTTAGGGTTTTATACAACCCTAGCCGTTTACCGACATCTGTCGGTCAAACACTCGACCATGTGGCGGGTTGCACACATCGTGTCATGTAGAGATCAAAACAGTAAAGTCATGGCTACTGTATGACAGTTACAATACTAACAACGGCAACAATGAATCCCCTAGACCCTAAACTTTGAACCCACAACCCCTGAACCCTTAAACCTCTAACCCCTAAATCCTAAGCCCTAAACCCAGAGTTATACTTGTCACACTTTTTAGCACGTGGTAGCCTCATCCGTCCGAAATACTCAAGCCTCCAGGGCCTGACTGTTTCGTGTTTGGGGTTTAGGGTTTAGGGGTCGCTGTTTGACTGAAGCGGGCTTTTCTTCTAGTCACTTTTCTTTCCTGCAGCCAGTTCCTCGCAAAACGCCACCCCTCCCCCCCCTCCAAATGCCGAACACCACTGCAAAGCCCGAGCTCGTGAACCCTTGCCGTAGAAGACTCGAGCAAGGAGCAACACCATTCCAGTTCGGGTTTAGGGTTTAGGATCATCTATGTGTTCCTTCGCATAGCTTTGGAACATCCCACTCCACTTGTTTGCGGCTCTTGCATTCCGGCACGGCTTCCGAAATCTCCAGCTCAAAGTTTAAGACTTAGCGCTCAGGGGCCCCTATATCAATTGAAACGTTAATGACTTCGTGGTTCCAGGCCAAGCGTTCGTGGTTTAATGCAAATTCGTGGTTAAAGGCAATTCGCTCGTGGCTCAAGGCAAAAATCGTTCGTGGTTCAAGGCCAATCGTTCGTTTTTCCAGGGCCAATCAGTCGTTCGTGGTGCCAGGCTTCGTGGTTCAAGGCAGTTTTGCCTTGAACCACGAAGGATTTGCCTTGAATCACGAAGGCAAGGCCTTCGTCCGAACCCTCAAATACTAATCCGAGCTCTAGAATAATAGTCCGAACCCGAAAATACTAGTCCGAACAACAGTCCGAACCCTAAAATAGTAGTCCGAACCCTGAAACAGGAGTCCGAACACAAATAAGACTCCGGACTCTAAAGTAATAGTCCGAACCCTCAATAATCGTCTAAACTCCATAGTAGTCCGAACCCTAGAATAGTAGTCCGAACTCTACCATCATAGTCCGAACCCCCTTAAAAATATTTAGAACCCTAAAATAGCATGCAGAACCCTAAAATGATAGTCCGAACCCTAAATAAAGGTCCGAATTTAAAATAGCAGTCCGAACCCAAACCTTAAAATAGTAGTCCGAAAAATAGTCGCCTTAGCTTTACAATATTAATCCAAACTACAATAGAAAGGTCATTGTGGAAAATACATGATTGAACCGACCTGTTTGCTTTAGATGTTTTTGTCCTCATGTTATGGGATTCTCTGGGTGGATGGGTGTTACATCAATCCCGTAAATACAACTTTACTAGAGTACTGCTCGATCCGGAGCTGCCTAAACCAAAAGACCCCAGGCTCAGGCGTCATGCTCCGGGCGTTCATGGGTTTTAGGGGCTCGTTGGGATTAGGGTTAGGTTAGGATCCTCGGGGGCGTTTGGTTTTAAGGATCTAGGGCTGAGGGCTGTCAGGGATTCGATTTTTTTGGGGGTTTGGGGTTCAGTGGTTGGGGTTTGGGTTT
>CAJNJA010009605.1:0-14698 GCA_905231915.1 Symbiodinium necroappetens | reverse complement strand
TTTTTGGGTCAGGGTTTAGGGTTTAGCATCGACTCTTTTGTAGGGTTTGGGGCTGTAGGTTGACCTTTGCCTTGCGGTTTGGCGGCTTTGGGGAGACACCCGGAAGCAAGGTAGGTCTGCTTGTGGCTCCCGGGCTTTTCGAGAGGGTTTTTTTTTCTAGGGGCCTGCGGCCTGCATCTTTAGAACCCTGTTTCAGGGTATACTCTATTACACTGATGATATCAGATGCCAAGGACTAAGATGACTTGTTTATCCAACTTCTATGTTCGACTCAAAACCACGAGGGTATTTTGCGTCCCGTTGTTAGGTGTTGTTTTTTTTGGAACGGCTGTATGGTTCAAGACCTTTGTCCTTAACCCAGGCAGCACAATACTTCTTGACTCAGGAATATACCTTAAGTTATCGGGGCCTGAATAATATTATGGTTTGAGTTTGAGGAATATTCCTTAGTTAGGGGGTTTCGGGCTCACTGAGTGTGTTTCCTCTTCGGCTTTCGCCCTGGCGAGATTCCCGGTCACTTCCGCCCTCGCTCCCGGACTGGCAAAGTAATGACACCATGTGATCCTGGCTAGTCAGTAACACTATTCCCCAGCTCCTTAATGTATGTGCAACATGTAGCCCTAAGCCCTAAACCCGAATTCCTAACCCTTTCAGGCGACGGAAAAGAGGTGCCAAAAACAACCCTAAACCCTAAACTCTAAACATGTAGGGTTTAGGGTTCCTAAACCCTAAACAGGTAGGCCTGCGTATTACACTTGGAGTCTTGACGAAGAGGTCGAAGCTGCTAAGTCGTATCCTGAGGAAGGAGCCGCCAAAAACCTGCAGAGCCCTTGCTTAAGGCAACGGTAGATGGAATCTATTACCCATCCTTTAAACTTGTTTGACGGTTCTTGTAATTTAGTACGAATCTGAAAGTTTAACTTTTCATTTCCCTGTCTTGCTGGGGAAGTAAGCCCTAGAATGACTCCTATATCAGTCAGTTTTCAGGTCTTCGGGATTGCAGGTGGTGTCCAGGACCTCCTATTCAGAGCCATTGAAAGTCATAGTGATGGAACTGAGTGCCGATGGAAGCAGACCCAAGACACCGAAACGCCATTTCATCATCAAGACTTACCCTAAGGGTCCTACGGTTGATGATATAAATCCTGCATTACCCATAATAAGGAATATACCATACTTCCCGTAGTTTCGGGTCCTTAAGGTCATGCAGGATTTATATCATCAACAGTAGGTATCTTCTTGGGACGGGCCGGAGAAGAAGCCTAAACCCTGAACCCTTGTACCTCTTTGGGGTCACCGAAGTCCCATTTTGAGGGTCCGAAACGTACCGGGCTTAGGGTTCAGGGCTTAGGGGACCCTAGTGAACTTAGGGTAAACCCTAAACCCGAAGCCCTGAACCCGAAACCCTCAACCCTAAACGCGCGAACCCTAAACCCTAAATCCTAAATCTTATAAACCCTAAACCCCTCAACTTCTAAATCCAAGCTGGAAACCCAAAGCCCCAGAAGGTTTCAGGTGGTAACCCCATCTTAGGAGCTGAATTACTACACCTTAAACTTTTTTGAATAATATGATCCCTTTTAGAATTGAAAGTCTACACTTTTGTTTGCTTATGAACTCAACAACTAAGCCTAGGTTCCTGAGTAGTACCCTTTTGCCCTTTTTGTTTTAGGGTCCCCTCCTTAAAGCCGAATCTTAGAAACAAGGGTACCCTTACCATTAAGTGGCTACTTAGGAACCTAGAAGCCATAATTGCAGGGTGCGAGCGAAACCCCAAAGTCATCAACGCCTCAACAAAAAATCGGTTTAGTGCTTAGGGTTTAGGGTTTTAGGGTTTAGAGTTTCGGCTTTAGTGTGTTTTTCGTCTGAGGTTTGGTATCGAAGATGGCAGCCGTGATCAGAGTGCTCTGTCCGCTTTTCCAGCTTTGGGGTCTGCGATTGGGTTATGTCTTTTCCAGTTTCGATAAGGGTTTCAGGGTTTCGGGTTTCGGGGCTTCATATACATGGGATTTACGGTTTCGAGTTTGGTTTTCGACAAGGGATTTCACTTCGCGTTGAGATGCTGCATGGTTTCGGAAGCACACACCAAACCGCGAAACCATAGAAGTTTGTAGGTTGTTTTGAGACGCCCCAAACCCTAAACCCTAATATTGAATTCATAGGGACCCTACACAAAAGTAGGTTTTGCTAGGTTCAGGGAGGGCTTGAAAAAACAGTGCAGTCTTGGTGCTGGAATTCGATCGCACATGAGGACTTGCGAACTACAGTCATGTTGACCCCTGCCATTTTAACTCCAGTACTGGGGCTTACTCATCAGAGAGAGAGAGAGAGAGAGCGAGAGATAGGTGTGTATATATATATATACAACTGTATGTACCGGATCCTTACAAGCACGAAGCGCACAAACCCAGGCGGCATAACCCACCGAAGCGCCCTCACAGGGGTTTAGGGTTTAGGGTTTAAAGTTTAGGGACGGCGCACAATGTTCTATGGGGAACTCTAAACCTAAGGTCAGAAGTATGGGCCCCTAGTATGGACCCTTAGGCCTTTCTAGGGACCCTTAAAGGTACATATAGGGTATATAGCAAGTGTTATAAGGGTCCCAGGGTTAAGGGCCCATAATCGGGGCGCATGGTTTCAACCTTAGACCCTAAACCCTAAACCCTAAGGGTCCAAGTACCTAATAATCATATACTCTTCTGAATGCTAACCTACAAAACCACTATCCGTAACCCAAGTACATGATAATTAGGTCCTTTGGACCCTAAGGGTGAACCCTAAACCCTAGACTAAACAGGCAAGGCTTCTGCCAACATCCGGGGAGAAGCGCCCGGATTCGACCCCAACGATACCATGACCACTCTGGGAAGGCTCTTAGGGTTTTTAGGGCTTCTGAGTTCTGGGTTTAGAGATGTAGGGTTTAGAGATGTAGGGTTTAGGGTTTGGGGTTTAGGGGTTTGGAAATGTATGGTTTAAGGTTAAGCGGTTTAGAAATGTATTGCTTTGGGGTTTTGAGATGTATGGCTTAGGGTTTGAGAAGCATTATAAAGGTCTGCTTCGGGGTAAGGGTTTGATTTGGGGGGCTGAACCCTAAACCCTAAACCCGAAAGTTTAGGGTTTAGGGTTTTGGGGCTAGGGTTTGGGTGCTGGAAGGCCATCGAATCCCTTGGTCTGCAAACCCGGCATCTTAACATGGTTTGGGGTTTTGGCTTTCGGGTTTTGGGGTAAGGGTTTCGGCTCTGTAGGGTTTAGGGTTTAAGGGGGTGTAAGTTTCATAGTCCCAGCATAACCCTAAACCCTAAACCTCTGTAGCACAAAGCATCTGTCTACTTTTTTGCGCGAAATGGGTGTTTTGGACTGCGACCCTAGACCCCAAAGCGTCTTTAAGGTTCGTGCGTCACACTCCTTATCCCGAAAGCTCAGAAGAGCCCAACAGCCTTATACGGTATGGTCTTTGGGCCCTAAATGCCTTAACATCTGAGTCCTCCATGACCACCGGAAGGATCTAAAAAACAGATCCCCTAAGGGAGTTCCTTTAGAGTACCCTTAGCAGTATAGGGTCCCAAATTAGGGGATCTATTTTTTAGATCCTTCCGGTGGTCTGGGCTTAGAGCCTTAGGGTATCAGAACCCAACTTCGAGCTCCTCGGCCCACACTCGGGGGTTGCCCTAAACAGGGGTCTCACCTCCTAGGACACCCTAAGACCCCCTCTGAAGATCGGGGTTTAGGGGTTCAGGAGTTTAGGGTTTAGGGTTTCTCCTACCCCTTAAAGGGGACCCTTCTGAACCCTACTTGTAGCTCTCTTAAAGGGAACCTTATTGAGAGGGTCTATAATCTCCCAGTGTCCCCCTAATCCTCACTCCCAGTTTAGGGGGCGCCTGGAACCCACCTTAACCTCGGGAAAGGGAGCACAAATCTAAACCCTACCTGTAACCGAAAAGACCTACCATTCTAAGGAACTATATATAGAAACCATAATAAGGAACCCTACAAAGGTAGGTCTTTCCGGCTACAGGTAACCCTTAGGACAGGGAGAAAACCTTAATTTCTGAAGCCAAAAACTTGCTGACATGTGCCTGCAACGACAAGTAAACTTTGCTGAGGCTTGCGCAGCCTCCTTTGAATCTCTGTGAACCGGACAGCTTACGCAGGAAATTCAGGAGCACTGACCGGAGGAACGTACCTTAACCTTAGCCTTAGCTAGGACTCTTGAAACATGTTGAGGCACATTCCCTCATCAAGGGTTTTCAGTTTGCGCGATACCCTGAACCTTGATAAAACCCGGTCAAAACACTTTGTATGCAATGCATAGAAAACCTCCGAAACGCTGACAACACCCTATACTTGAACAGCCTTGCGCATGTCGGGAATAGTGCCTTCACCTACCAAAACCTACTGTCGCGGCGTCCCGATAATGTCCACATTAAGGTGTATACCAAGATACTACAAACATGTAGGTTGTGGTAGCTTAACACTGTACAGCAGAAAGTTGTTACTAGCTCCTATCCCTATCTACTAACACCCTAAGCTCTAAGCCCTACATAATTAAACCGAAAGCCTCAAGAACGTATTTCCTAAACCCTCACCCACAAAGCCCAAACACACACACAACCTATTTCTCAAGCCCAACTAACCTGCCTTTCATAGGACCGATCTAAGGAAACCATATTAAGGAGCCCTCAAAAAAGGTAGGTTTGTTATTAGGCTTATTCGGGTCCAGGTAATTCCCAAACTCATCAAGGCTTCTCCGTGCCGGCGTTTTGGACCACCATGGCAAAGTCGCGCGGCAGTATGCGCCACCCGACTGGACAGAGAGGTTCTTGGGGTTGGGGTTAGGGGTTCAGAGGTCAGAGAATAGGGTTTACAGTCTTTGTCCCTGCTGAGAGAGGATCAGGGGACTTAGTAAGTAGCTTCTATGTATAAAACGCAGTTAGGGCACTTATTGCTCTACTTACAACCTATGTATTTTCTAAAGGTAAGCAAGGGTACAACGGTTAAGGGCTTAGCGGGTTCGTGGGTTTGAGGTTTCCGGGTTTCGGGCACTAAACTTGAAACCCTAACCCTCGAAAGCCCGAAACCCCTAAACCCCTAAACCCCCAAACCAAACCCCCAAACCCCTTAAGCGTAAACCCTCAAACCCTCAAACCCCTCAAACCCCAAACCCCTAAACCCCCACATCCCTAAAGAACCCTTAACCCCTTAAGCCGTAAATCCTAAACCCTTAACAACCCTTAACCCCCAGACCCCTGTAAACTCCAAGCGCTTAAGCCCTAAACCCCGAAAGGATCCTAAGTACTATATGGCAGAACTTAGTAGCTGAGTTACTACACTTTAAACTTTAAACTCTTGGGATAATAAGATCCCTTATAGGACTGAAAGTGTACACTTTCTTATGCTTATGAACTCAGCAACTAAGAGAATGCAGGGATTCTATGTTAGGAACTAGTATTATGACTTAGGGACGTATTCCCTATAACAGTAGCTAGGACCATGTGGGCCCTAAACCCGACCCCCAAAGCCAAACCCTGAACCCTAAACACTGAACCCTAAGCCCTAAGCCCTAAGCCCGACGCCCAAAGCCTCCTCGGCCTGTTACGAGGCTCGCGACGCGGGAGAGCCACGAGATGCAGTCCTTGCTGTGGATCCTAGACAGCACTTGTCCTAGGTAGTGCTAGGGAGCCCCCTTAAAGGGGTTTAGGGTTTGGGGGGGACCCTTCTGAAGCCTACTTATGGCTCTCTTAAAAAGGGACCTGACTGAGAGGGTCTATATCCCCAAGAGTCCCCCTAATTCTACCTCCTAACTTGGGGCCTTAATGGACCATTGGCTTCGGGCCTGATCTAGGGGCCTAATAATTAGACTAGGGTTTAGGGTTTAGGGTTAGTTTAGGGTGGGGTTTGGGGCTTAGCGGTTTAGGGGTTTAGGGATTAGGGCTTTATGTCTGTGATCTAGGGGCCTCATTAATTAGAACAGGGTTTTTGGGGCCTATTTATTATACTACAGTCATGGAGCAGTGGCTGCGGGCCTGATCCAGGGGCCTTATGAATTAGAATAGGGTTTTTGGGGGCCTATTATACTACAGTCATGAGAAGGAGCCTCCAAAAGCAGGACTGCAAGGGCATAGGGTTCAAAGGGTGTTCTCCAATAGCCGACCTTTATAAACTTTTTGGGCTCTTACAACTAAAAGTAGCAATCTGACCGTTGAATCTTTCATTTCCTTGGCTTCTTGGGGAAAGTTGTAGGATTGCAAGGATCTATAGGGGTTGACAATTTGTTTTGGGATTTAATTCAAGGGTTTTGCAGAACTCCCTTAGGAATTCTAGAGCTTATAGGGTTTATAGGGCTTTGGATATATAGGATTTTTATGGAACTTGAAGTTCTAAGTCGTCGACTTGAGGCGCAGCCAATCACAGAATCTAGGATTTATGTGTCCTCCAGAGCAAACCAGAATCAGCACCGAGAAACCATATGCACGGCAAACACACAGCCAAGAAGGTGTGATCGCAGCAAGAATGGCCAGACTCTAAACTAAGCCCCAAGCCCGCCTAAACCCTAGACCGTAAACCCAAACGCAGACGGCAAAAGAAAGACTCGGAATCTTAACCGCCCTAAACCCTAGACCCTAAACCCTAAACTCTAAACCCTAAATTTAACCCTAAACCCTCACACCCGAGGATCCTCAAGCCTCAAACCCGAATCCGGAAGCACGAGAGCCCCAAAACTCTTCAATAAAAATGCCCCGAAGACTCAAAGACCTATTCTACTCACTCAGCCCTTCCCCTAAGGGTTCGAGTATCTAAGAATCATATACTCTTCTGAATACTAACCTACAAAACAACTATCCGCAACCCAAGTACATGATCATTAGGTCCTGTGGACCCTTGGGGTTCTAGAACCCTAGACACTACACCCTAAACTAACTCTAGCAGCAGCCCTTGCAGAGTTCGTAAGCCCGGCCCCCTTTTGGTAACCCTCTAGCACCCTAAACCCAAAGCCCCTGACCCTCAATCCTTAAGCCCGGGGACTGAACCCTAAACTCTAAACCCTATAAGCCTATAAACCCTAAACCACTGAACCCTAAACTCTAAACCCCTAAACCCCTAAACGCCTAAACCCCTAAACGCTTAAACCCCGAAAGCCCTCAGAGCGAAGAATCGGGCCCAGGAATGTCATTGCTTGGTCCTGTCAGCCGAGCCTTGGATGATGATCGGATCCAGGGTTCAGGGTTCAGGGTTCAGGGTGTAGGATCCTCGGTCACATGTACCCAAGTAGTCTATAAGTTGGCCTCAAAGTAGCCATATGGTGGCTACTTGAAGGCCAAAATGTGTACTTTTTGTGTACATGGACCCTTGAGGGCAAGCCCCAAATCATTCAGCTTCAGCAAGCCTTTTCAGCATACCATGTTCTTTCAACCCTAAACCCTAAACCCTGCAAAGGTTGCCTATCGCCACTGCGGATGCCATCAAAAACTCGGCCGGCACGCCGGTGCTACCAGTTGCGGATGCAGTCTTGGCCTTTCCGCTGCAAAGGGAAGTTTAGGGTTTAGGATTTAGGGCTTAGGGTTTAGGGTTTAGGGTTTAGTGGTTTAGGGTTTAGGGCTTGACCCTTAAACCCTAAACTGCCCTAAACCCTAAACCCCCCAAACCCTAAACCCTAAATATGGACCCTTAGGATCTGAAGAGTTATGTGCGCAATGTGGTGGAGGATCTTACCCTAAGGCTCCAAATAGCCCAAAGTAGGTACTATTTAAAGACTTTAGAGCCCAAAGTGGGTGATATTTGTATACTTGGAGTCTTAGGGTTAGAGGGACTGCACAAGGGCTTCCTGCGGGTCACGTGGGGTTCCTGGTCCCTGCGTAGCCCCGATTTTTGTTCGGGCCGTGCGTGGCTAGAATTAGGGTTTAAGGGTTTAGGGGTTTAGGGGTGTAGGGTTTAGGGTTTAGGGTTGAGGGTTTGTATTCCATAGCATTCCCGATCGCACTCATGAAGCAAAGCCATATCGTCCCAACAAGCTCGACAGATGAATCTTAGTGATTTGAATTTGTTGGAGCTGGAATTAGATACTGTCCCCATGGTATTTGTGCATGAGATGTATTGGCTTGCCAGAGCAGGAAGAGGAACAACCAATAGTAAGTACTACGTCTAATAGGTCCGTTGTAACTTAGCAGTGTTAAGGACTACAGCAACTATTCATGAGGACAGATGAAGTCTACATTGCGGCAGACATCTCTCTGGTATTAGCATGTCTTAGCAGATGTAAACCCTAAACCCTAAACCATGATGCCCTAAACCCCTAAACCCCTAAACCCTAAATCCCTAAACCATGATGCTCTTAATGTAGGTGCACATAGAAAGAACGGCAGACCTGAGATCCTGAACCCCCAAAGCTTAAGCCTTAAGCCCTGAACCCCACCCCCCCTTGGACTCGAATGCCGAAACTTCAGCCAAACCTAATTCCCCAATACCCAATTCCTTTAAACTCTCTTTGCGTTCTTATATAATTTAGTAGTTATATGAAAGTTTAACCTTTTATTTACCTGGCTTATTGGGGAAGCAAAACGAGACGTCAACCCCCAAACCTTCACAGCGTGAACTCTGAAGACCATACACCCCGGACGAGCCTTCATGGAACCTTGCTTTGAGCACTTCTAGCATAATGTTTTCCACTTTTTTAAACAAATGGACCCATGTAGAAGTCTTGTAGAACCATCAAATATGTCCCTGCTCAAGGATGCACGTAGAATTTTTACAGCAACTGCTAAGCCCTCTTCGAAGAACTGCTCTTGAAACGCCGCAGTCTTCTAAGGAATCCCACAAAGAACCAGGGAGATCCCCTCACCCCGAGACCCCATACCCTTTTAATCCTAGGTAGTATTCGGGAGACCCCTTAGCAGGGGACCTTCTTCACCCTACTTCTGGCTCTCTTAAAAGGGGACCTTATTTAGAGGGTCTACATCCCCAAGGGTCCCCCGGGTCCCCCTAATCCTAACTCCTATCTAAAGAGCCCTGATTTATGAACTCCATAGCTCCCGAGCCCTAGACCCTTTAAAGAGCCGCCGTTTACTATGAAGAGAGAGCGACACAGAGAGAGAGACAGAGAGATAGAGCGAGAGAGAGAGGGAGACATAGCTCCCCGCCTCAAACCCTAAACCCGTTAAAGAACCCTTACTTGTGGTGGAGCCTCAGCCCTAAGCCCTTAAACCCTATGGCTTATGCTAGCCCCATGTGCATCCGGAGGAGCAGCTGGAGACCCGCCACCGTGGGTTGGGCCATGCGAAGCTCGGCTTCGAGTTTCGATGACAGTACGGTTGATGACAATACATCCTGCGTTACCTTAAGGACCCTAAACTATGGGAATTATGGTATATTCCTTATTATGGGTGATGCAGAATTTTTTGACATCAACCGTAGTACTCAGTAGAAGGAAGAAAGTTGAGAAACATGATGATCCTCTTGCCCTGTGTTTTTTTGCATAGGGGATCCCAGGACTATTCATCCCAAATCCATGTTCCAAACATTCTGGGACTCGCTTTCGGGTTGCTCACCCATGGCCAGGGGGTCCTAAGTAGCTATAAAGGGTTCAGTTTTACGGCATCAGAAAGTTGGAACATGGATTTAGGCTAACTAGTGCTGGGATTCGCTACACTTTACTGCCCCCCCCCCATACAGTAACAGTCTATAATAGGGCTACTATTAAGGCCTTATATATCCAGATTATGAATATTATTCAACTGTTACGAGTGGGGGCAGTATCCAACCTAATTAAACCCTAAGCCCTAAATCCCTAAATCGCTAAATCCCTCAACCCTATAAACCCAAAATCCCTAAACCCTAATCCCTAAATCCCTAAATCCCGAAACCCTAAATCCCTAAACCCTTAAACCCCTAAACCCCTAAACCCCAAACCCTAAAACCCAAGGTTTTAGGGTTCAGGACCAACCTTTTAGCCGCAAAGTCGTAGCCCAGAAGAGCAGATTAAGCACCCGTACTAGGGTTTAGGGTTTAGGGTTTAGGGTTTAGGGGTTTAGGGTTTAGGGTTTTGGGTTTTGGGTTTAGGGCTTCCAAAACCCCTTTGATTAAAGAATAGACCTGCCTTAAATCATGTTAGGGATCCTGAAACTATAGCTTAGTGTATATTCATTAAGGGTTTAGGGTTTAGGGGATATTGGAGGGTTTGGGCGTATGGAATTTATTCGTCCCGGTCCAGATTTGAGACACTCTCACGGAGGTGGCTAGCACCATTGGGGCTAAACCCTGGTCTGTTGGTAGAACCTGAAGACCGTCCTACTTTGGGGACCCAACGAGGACATAAGCACAAGGGTATTCCTAGTTTATTGAGCTTCATTCAGCTAAGGAGGTTTATATGGGATATCGCTATCCTATCTGTTGCTCAGATGCTTTTTTGGGGGCCCGAGTACTTTCAATGGCAACGACGAGGATTCCCAAAGTAAGCCCCACGCCCGTCACCTAGAACTATCCTCTAAGCCCTACCTGCGGCCCAAAACCCGACCTTTTTCAAGAGTTATATTTTTGTATTTATATATATATATATAGAAACCATAATTAGGAACCCTGACAATGTAGGTGTTTCCGAGTACCAGAATGTTGGGAATATCTCTTTGGACAAGGAAGCATAGGAACTCCACGAGAGACAAGGACGAGGCAAACCTGGACGAGGCAAACCTGGACATCACGGGGTACGACACTTTCGTGCAGCTTGAGTGGTGATGTGCTTTACGTCGATCACCCAGTCGGGCCGTATGAGGATCAAGATCCCATCGTGGGCTGATAATTCTGGGACGGACTCATTCCCTAAACTCTAAACTCCTAAACCCCTAAACCCTAGACCCTAAACCCCTAAACCCCTAGACCCTAAGCCCTAAACTCTTTGCTGTCAGTTCTCCCCTCTGTTTCTTCGCGCAACGACTCGCCACTCTGGGGTGGCCCGCTGACATTTCCGTGGAATGCTCGCACATCGGAGGATGTATAACGACAGCGCAGACGTTTTGAGTCGTTGGAATGGTGACGCAAATGATCTTCCAGTAGAGTGCTTTGCAGTGTTTGGGTGGATTCTCAGCAGTGCTAGACGCTGCTAGACTTGAGAGCGTAGCCTTCTAAACGCTACTCACTACTAACTGCAACATACTACAACCATCTAACCCCGTAGTGAAAAAGTTCTAAACCTTAAGACCCAGAAACACTGACAACCCTACTCAGGAGCCCCATTCCTAGGGTGTAAACCGACAGATTGGAACCCCGAAGCTCCCAACTTCGATGAACCTTAACCCTAAATCCTAAGCCCTAAACTACTCCCAACTGAGGAGCTGACTGAGTGCACCTTCAAGTTTTTTGGGATAAGATGACCCCTTACAGAACTGAAAGTGTACACTTCTTTAGTTGCTCATGAGCTCAACAACAACTAAGAACCAAAAACCCAAAACCCGAAACCCTAAACCCTTGAACTACTCCCAAGCCATCCTGAATTCTACACAGGTTCTACACTGCACCCTACAGCCCCTTATCTCTGAAGCTCTGAAGCTCGGAACTCATAACAAAGCCTAAAGAGCCTGTCAGCACCTGCACCATCTCCCCGGTTTAGGGTTTAGGGTTTAGGGAAAATCCTCAACTCTAGGCCCTAATTTCGAAGCCCTAAAAATGGAAAACCCTAAACCCTAAACCCTAAAAGGCGAAAACCAACCCTAAACCCTATATACCCTAAACAAGACCTTTTCGCGAAATCGGTGAACCCGACAAAGCATCCTCAGGATCCGGCGCGCCAGGCGGCAGAGGGAGTGCGGGATGTTGGTGTGCTCCGAATCCCAAGAGGGACACTGAAACAGATGCGCCAATTTTTCAAGCTAAGCCCTGAACCACTGAACCCTAAACCCCACCCCAATCTCTAAAGCCCTAAGGAGCTGAACTACTCCACTTTAACCATGTTGCGACCTTTTTGATCCCTTACAGAACTGAAAGTCTACACTTTTTTGTGCGTGTGAACTCAGCCACTAAGAACCCTAAACCCAAAACCCTAAACCCTAAACCCCAGGCCACAATCTCCAAACCCTAAACCGTGAAGACCAAAAGCCTCTAGACCTAAGTAGCGCTTGAAGAACCGTTGTCGAACCCTTGTACGTCTAGAACTTGCAAGTATATCCTTGCACACACTTTGCTTAGTAGTGAAGTAGGCAACCTTTCACCTGTTTCGGCATTAACCCCTACATAAATCCCAAAGGTTCACGTTCAAATCAAAAGGCTACTGGACAAGTAAGTTTTTAGAACGCAGAGCCCAGAGCCCAACCGACTAAATTGCAGGCCATATCCGCAGCTCTTCAATCGCCGTGCTGATGAGGCACCAATTTCATGAGAAATTGGGCTTATAGCAGGGTTTAGGATTTCAGTTTTCCTATGTGCCCCAGTAGTACCCTTGGCCCTTTTTAGCTTGGGGTCCCCTTATTAAAACCGAATACTCGGCAAAAGGGTACCCTTTTTATTAAGGGGTAAATGGAGAACGTAGTTTCATAGTTACTATAATATATAGTGAAAACAGTATTGCCTTAAGCGAAAGGTTAGGTTTCCGTGAGTTCTCAGGGTGCCTTTTTCGGGATTCTATGCTTCTTTAGAAGACGGGTAGTTCGGATCTAGAGAGCAGTCACTTGAGGGGTCTAATTCCAGGGTTAAGGGTTTAGGGTCCGGGTTCATGGGGCTAAGTAGGATGTCTTACTGTTGATGATAGAAATCCAGCATTACCTCAAGGACCCTAAACTATGGGAATTCTGATATATGTTCCTTAGTATTATGGGTAATGCAGGATTTATATCATCAGCCGTATCACTGGGTATGGTTCGATTGTAGAATGATGTTGTAAAGGGTACATTCGTCCTCTCAGACCGGGCGGTAACAAACGACGAAGCCCAAACCCTCAACCCGAAACCACTATAGCTCTAAACCCTAAACACGAAGTACTACTCCCCGGCGCTCTCCGTTATATTCATCATATGATGTGTATAGGCATCTGCGATGCCCGGGCGACACGACGCTTCTTCTTCCTGCAGTCCCAGAGAAGGAATACCCCTTAATTAAGGAATATACCTTTAATTCTAGGGGCCTTAATACCATGATTTAAGGTATATTCCTTAAACCTTTAATTCTAGGGGCCTTATAATACTATGATTTAAGGTATATTCCTTAGTTAAAGGGTATTGGGCCCTACGGATTCCCGCGGTGTGTAGGAGCAGAGGCATGGGCTTTGTTCTCGGCCTTCTCGCAAGAGCCTTCTGCCTCTTTTGCCAGCGACGCCAAGCAGCTCTTCAGGTTGGAAAGTACCTGAAGGGCCCTAGGTATCTATATGGTAGAATGTAGGGTTTCTATATTAGGAGCTACTATTATGATTTAGGGAAGTATTCCCCATAACAGTACCTAGGACCCTTTGGGGCAGATGTGCAGAGCACGGTGCTGGGGATGCTACAGCAGCTGCCACGCAGGCACTTCTGCCGCCATCCGAAACTCAAGCGGTTCGTAGAAGCTTCGCCGACCAGGCATGTATAATTACCCTAAACCCTGAACCCTGAACCCTAAAACCCTAAACCCAATAATTGCCGAGATGCTAGCGGCGAAATGCTTTGGAGATGGAAGCATTGGTTGCAGATCGACCCATCGTCATCCGATCTCACGGTGATCTCCGGCAATTGAACTACTGCCTTCAACAGCGCTTAAGGCTGGTCTAGAACAGCAACCTTCACGGCGCAAAAAAAACGCTATACCCTTTGCAAGCAACAACCCTGCCAGTCCTGATGTATTGTTTAGACGCGTTGACCCTTACAGACGGGTTGCTACACAAAATGGACATAGTGTAGTATAGCCTGCTCAGAACCTAAACCTTCAACCCTAAACCCTATAAACCCTAAACCCTAAACCCTATAAACGATGTATGGGCATAAAGGCTTCCTATTATTATTAAAGGTATGGAAACAGGCGGGCGAACCCACAACACTATCCATATTTCTCACAAAGATACAGAAGGAGTGTCTGGGGTCTGTATATGAAGCCAAACCTCACGACCTAATTCACATCATTGTGCTTCAACCTACCTGGTTTGGAGGATGGGATCTTAACCCGCAAGCGCAGAGGGAGTAAAATGCCCCTACTGGCCTGTACTCAACGGCTTGAACATTAACGGCAAATATGGCTGGAGTTAATAACTTTGAAGATGTCAATGATTGAAAACTGCTGCGGGGAGCACGAACCAGGCCACAGCAACAGAATGTAATTCTCTCAGCAACAGACCCCCACAGCGATGGAATAACACACGCTTTGTTGAAGTTGGTGTGTTTTAACACTGGATGCTTGGGTAGGGCCGAAGCTAGGTTCCTGAGTAGTACCCTTTTTATTTTAGGGTCCCCTCCTTAAAGCCGAATATTAGGAAAAAGGGTACCCTCTATGAAGTGGCTACTGAGGAACCTAGGAAGAAGGACGAGCCGCTCCAATGCCGAAATGGCGTGGCAATTTAATTTGTTGCCGTCCGGCCTATTCGCTGTTAGGCAATGTGCCCCAGTACCTTTTCTTATTTTGAGCCGTATACTACAAACCTTATTAAGCACTATAAACTCCGAAACCTTACCCACGGATGCCTTATAAGCCCGATAGACGCCCTTTAAAGCCAAGCCTGTTCTAAGTTTCAAGTCCTAAACCCTTAACCCTAAAC
>CAJNJA010009604.1:1567-11648 GCA_905231915.1 Symbiodinium necroappetens | reverse complement strand
CCCTAAAGCCCTAAAAGCCCTAAAACCCTAAAGCCCTAAAGCCCTAAAGCCCTAAAGCCCTAAACCCTAAACCCTAAAACCCTAAAACCCTAAAGCACTAAAACCCTAAAGCCCTAAAGCCCTACAAGCCCTAAAGTTAAAGCCCTAAAGCCCTAAAAGCCGTAAACGCCCTAAAAGCTCGAAGCCCGATACCGAAACCACCCTAAACCCTAAAATCCAGACCGTTCAGTGCCAGGTCACACCGGCTGAGGTCGACAAGGCTTGTGACGAAGCTATGGAAGCGCTTCTTAGGAGCCCAATAGGTAAACTTTAAGCTGTTTTGGTATATTAAGGGTTAGGGTTTAGGGTTTAGGGAACTTTTTTGATATATTAAAACCCCTACGAAACGAAACGTTTAGCCTTTTTGGGCCAGGGTGCTGGACAGCTAAGGCTTCAGCGCTGGAGACAGGTCAGACAAGCGTATCAAGATGCCTGATGTTCAGGGTACTGTTGATGATAGAGGTCCTGCATTACCATCAGGACCCTAAACTATGGGAATTATGGTAAAATCCTTATTGTGGGTAGTGCAGGATTTATATCATCAACCGTAGCGTTCTATAGCAGGGTCCCTTCGAGGATCCTTTTTTATAAGGGTGCCGCACTATATTGGATTACCTTTACACGGGACCGTAAGTTAGAGAACTACCCCTTTAGGGTTTGGGGTTAAAAGGGGTTAGGGTCTATAGGCTTTGTAGGGCTTGCAAACCCTATTCGAGTCATGCAGGCCCCGAAATTGATTGCGATGATGTTCTTTGTCGAGTGCGGCATACAAAGCATCCTAAGGGTCCATGTTCCCATACCGTATGTAAGCACTTTTGCCCAAGAGTTACGATGTAGGGATGTTGCGATTCCTTCAAGGACCAGTAAACCCTAAACCCTAAACCCTTATGTAGGTACATGGACCCTTAGGCACATAAAAGGAAGTCCGGTAGGCATGCTAGCATGCAGCGCACTGCACCGACGAACGCTGTGAGATGATCAAAACATCCGGTCCGACTGCGCGCTTTTAGGATTTTGTGACGTGTTAGTTGCAGCAGCTCCCTCCGGAGACTAGCCTTCACTGCCACTGTGTTCCGGCATCACCACTGGCTTCCGCGATGATGATTTTTCCACGTCCTGTCACTAGCACAGTCTTTGCAAGTTTCCTGCCACTTAGGCTGTAGACCAAAGAACAGAGATACCTCCAAACATGTAGGCTGCCCCCCTTTTTCTAGTCCTAAGTAGTATTAGGGAGACCCCTTGAAGGGGACCCTTCTGAACCCTACTTGTGGCTCTCTCTCTTAAAGGGGACCTTATTGAGAGGGTCTATATCCCCAAAGTGTCCCCCTAATCCTAAACCCTAAACCCTAAACTATATCCACAAGGGGTCCCCTAATCCAAACTCCTAAACCTAAAGGCCCTAATCCTGACTCCCCCCTTTAGCGCACCCACAGGTTTTTAGCGATCGTCCTGTTGCCGCTCTGGGCGCCTTGCCAAACTTCTCTCCATCGCCGGGCACCTGCAGGGCTTGCCGAACTCTGGTGTAGGAGCCTAAACAACTACCAATACTATCTTCGGGGGGTTCCTTATTAGAAGTAGAGCATAATATACCCCAAAACCCTATTCTAAGTATGTAGGCCCCAATATTAGTGGAGCCTCGTGCTTCAGGAATCCGAAGAAAAATCTGCAGAACAAGGTCCTGCACGTGCCATCAGAAGGAATGCCATCAGAACACCCACGGTTCAGGATACTTTTCGTACCGCAGGAACGAGATAAGGTTATGACATATATATATATGTATGCATGCATGCATGCATGCATGCATGCATGCATGCATGTATGTATGTATGTATGTATGCATGTATGTATGTGGACATATATGTTGATGTCTATAAGCGGCTGCCAGAAGCGAAGCAACCCTGGCATGCTCTTCATTATATCCTCTAGCCAGGTATTCTGCAAGAGACACCCCAGCCGTCACCCTGCTCCCGAAAAACAGATTCCCAAGTGGTTTTTTGGTGGGGTTTAGAAAGAGATCCGGTGTTTGGGTTCAATGCAAAGTCCCCTTTGTTGTCTCAGGGCTTTAATACCGAGATCCTTATTGTTGAACCTTTATTGGGGTTTAGGGTTTAGGGTTTAAGGGTTTAAGGGTTTAAGGGTTTAGGGGTTTAGGGGTTTAGGGTCTAGGGGTTCAGGGTCTAGGGTTTAGGGGTTTAGGGTTTAAGGTACCGGCTTCCTTTACTAGGGGAGTGAGCCTGGGTCTACATCCCACCCGAGAGCCAAGTGCCCAGCAGGAATTGGGTCAGGGGTTAAGGCGATTCGGGTTTCCTTACTAGAGGAGGAACTGAACCCTAAACCCCACCTGCAACCGAAGAGACCTACCTTTTTTTCGGGTTCCTCATTAGAGTTTCTATATATAGCTCCTTAAAAAAAGGGCAGGTCTTTGCGGTTACAGGTAAGCCCTAAACCCAGCCTTCACCCCTAAACCCTGAACCCTAAACGCCTAAACCTAAACCCTAAACCCTCAACTCCCCAAACCTTTGCAGTGAAGAGACTGCTCCTCCAGAATCCCGAAGCGCTTCCTTCCACCCAGAACCATGAAGCAGGATGATCCCGAAAGCGCGGTATGCTTCAGCTTTTCCTAAACCCTGAACCCCTAAACCCCTAAACCCCAAACCCTAAACCCCATAGTCCTTGTCCTTGAAGCCCCTTCCTGGGTTTGGGGGTTTAGGGTTTGGGTTGTGGGTTTACAAGCCCCAAACCCCGAAAAGAGCCTTGTCCTTAAACCCCGGCGCACCGAGCCTCCCGCGCCCCAGGTCTGAATTCAAAGGCCTGACATCCACGAAAGTTCGGGTGGATGGCAAGGACTGATGAGTTGGGAGTTTAGGGTTGGCACGATTTTTTTTTTAGGGTTTAGGGGTTCAGGGTTTAGGGTTAAGGGTGCCGAGGGTGCCTCAAGACCGTGGGTTGTCAGTGGAGTCTAAACCTGGGTTCATTTCGAAAGGCTTGGTACTGCGCTGTCCGTGGTGTGTTTTTGTTGAAGATATCCTTCCAGGAACGACGCTTCAGGATGTCATGTATACGGTCTTGCTGCAGGAGTTTACTAGCAAAGGGATCGCCGTTTTAACTTCAAGACCCGCTACATACTTCTAAACCCTAAACCTCTAAATCCCTAAACCCTAGACCCGTAAACCCTCAACCGCTAAACCCCTAAACCCCGGGGTTTAGGGTTTAGGGGTTTAGGGTTTACGGATTTAGGGTAAAACGGTAACCCTTTCACAACCCTATCTAAACGGAAGCCCTCGATAAATTCAGAAGCCCGCAACGCTTACTCGAAAAAACCCTATGCCCTGAACCCGAGGGATAACACTGAACCCTGAATCCAATTTCCGGTACTGCCCTACGGCAGTCACTGGAGAACAGGAATTCAAGAAGAAAGCCGGCTCCTAGAGATCTTCAGCCACCTAAATCCTCGGCTTAGCCAGGACTTGGTGTTTCGAGTTCAGGGTATGCCACCCTAACCCATAAATAAACAACCAAAAGAAACAAGCAAGCAGATTCGTGTTTCGAAGACCTCGTAACAAGAACCCAGTAATCGAGTATCTTCTCGCCCCGGATTCGCCAACCCCTAAACCGAAAATTTATTGGAAGCCCTCGACCCATCTCGACACGAAGCAAAGAACGGAGCCATGCCCATCCAACTACAGCCCTGGATCGAACACCCCCCAACCCTAGACCCTGCCCATAGGCTCCATTGTAGTTTCTTTTTGTGTTTATAGTTAGGATCCTCTAGGTAATTCCCAAAAAGGAACTACAATGGAGACTATGGGTAGACTCTCGACCATCAACCAAGAACCTTCAAACTCATCAGCCGAAAGCGCTAAACCTTGAACCCCTAAACCCCAAACCCTAAACTCTAAACCCTAAGCCCTGAACATGTAACCTCAACTCCTTTTGAGTCTAAACCTGAATTCCTATTCCCTATGTAAATCCCTATATAAACCCTACACCCTAAATCCCTAACCCGAAACTTAAAACCTAAGTCTAAGACCTTCAGTCACCCGCCTGAAAAGGAGGAAGAGGTCTTTCTCGATTCTGAGGGGGGTCCTCTGATGCTTCGACGCCGGGATCCTATGAGCTTGTGGGGACAGAGGGTTTTGGGCTTTCCGGGGCTTCAGGCTTAGAATATTAGACTTTAGCGAAATTTGTTTAGGGTCCAGGGTTTAAGGTTCGGGGGCTGAAGGTTTAGGGAGTATGGTTCAGGGTCTAAGGTTTAGGACTTCAGAAGCCTAGGACACTCATTCGTTTCTAGGACTTCTAGGACTCTTAGTAGTCTTGCTTATCAATTTGTTCATTGTCGGTTTGGTTGGCATTCTTACTGTTACCATTGCGGTCAGCATTCTTCTTCTTACTCTCATTAGTACTAATTATTGTTTCTTGTTATTGTTCGTTATTAGGGCAATGAGGGCTTAGGGTTTCTTGTTATTAAGTATGGAGGAAGAGGGGGCATACGCCATGGGCTTATGCCGCTGGTTCACCCCTGGCAAAGCGGCCTGAAGCCCTACTTGAGGGCCGTTCTCAACCCCGGCACCTCTTCCTACCTTTTTAGGGTTCCTCATTATGGTTTCTATATATAGTTCCTTGAAAAGGTAGGTCTTTCGGGCTACAAGTAGGGCTTCTAAGCCCTAACTGCTAGACTTCTCATCCCTCAAGAAACCCTATAAACCTTAAAGCCCAAGCCCTAAACCGAACCTGAAAGGAGCACCGTATGTCCTATCTCATACAGCCCAAATCTTGAACCTTAAAGGCCACCTACAGCCGTCAAGCCCTAAGCCTAAGCCAAAGCCCCTAAAACCCCTAAACCCTAAACCGTAAAACCCTAAACCCTGAAACCTAGACCCCCAAACCCTAAATTTAAGCCTAGAATCCTAAACCCCTGATTGCAGGTGATGGATCCACGACCTTTGCCTACGTCACATACCGCGAGGTCCCAGTCCGTTCTGAATCACCCTGAAAGAGATTAGGGTTTAGGGTCTAGGGCGTTGGGTTTAGGGTTTAGGAGTTTAGGGTGTAGGGTTTAGGGTTTAGGGTTGTAGACCCATTGTAGACTCTCCTGAGGGGAGTTTGCTGGGCCTACACATAGGGTTCTGTTATTGTATTCAAAAAGCAGGCTGTGCAGGCCTACAAGGGGTTTCGGTAGGGTGCGGACTCGCCAGGGTTTCATTGTCGCGGCTTTCTGCTTAGGAATACGGAGTTGGGAGATTGGTGCTCTGGGTGCTTTGTGGCTAAGGGCTTATATTTCAGCTTAAAGATGCGGTAAGGTTCCAGAGCTTTGGCTACCGGAAACGTAGTACTCCCTAACCCTCCAGGTACCTACTATAGAGGGTACTAGAGCCCCTAAGGCCTTATATAGTAGGCACCTGGAGGGTTAGGGACTTGTTCTGGGAGAGCTCATTTTACGATTCGGATCCTACCCTCAGACAACAGCATAATCGTGGCAATCAGTACAACAGTGTAGCATGCAAGTTTTCCTGAAGGCATGAGCCATAACATTATAGTTAATGGAATGGTCTGAATATTAAGTTAATCCGGACCCTAAACCCTGAAACCCTAAACCCTAAACCCCTGAACCCCAAACCCTCATAACACCGTGAGAGCCCGTTTAGGGCCTTGCCAATGAGCCATGCGTAGCTTCAGGGCTCGACGGTGTTTATGCCCTTTTAGGGCTTTAGGGTTCGGGGTTTCAGGGTTTTAGGGTTTCAGGGTTTCAGGGTTTTAGGGTTTCAGGGTTCAGGGTTTCAGGGTTTTAGGGTTTAGGAGTTAGTATTTAGTATCTAATATAAGGTATCAGAGTCATTAGAGTTTGCCGGCTTTTAGGGCCTGGGCTTCCGAAATCTGAATCCTAACGCGACCCGCATTATCATGTGGTTCGCTTGAATAGAGTCCGGTCGGCAAGCCCGAAGCCTGGAAACCCTAAACTAAACCCTGAAACCCTCAACCCTTTGAACCGAAATATAAACCTCTTTTCAGCCCGATAAACCGCTATAAACTTGAAAAAGTCCCTATAAATAAACCCTAAACCCTGAACTGCACCCTGAAACCCAAATTCTCTTGCCTCCCAAGCCTACCAGGCAGGGTACTCTGGTGGCAGCTCGCATGGCGAGGGCCTGAGAAATTGTTTAGGGTTTAGGGGTTTAGGGTTTAGGGGTTTAGGGTTTAGGGGTTTAGGGTTTACGGGTTAAGGGTTGAAATATGAGACTGCGAGGGCTGGAAGCCGAGAGGATCGACGTGCCATTCTACATGCATGGTTCGTGTCGACATGTATAGATACGTTTATGTGTATATGTATACGCCTGTTTATCCGATGTATATGTACATGTCGCTGTACATGTACATATATATACACACACACACGTACAAGTGTATGTGTATGTGTATGTGTGTGTGTGTATTCATGTATGTGGTAATGTGCATGTTTGTAAGTATGCACGTATGTTCTGCCAGCATGTATGTAGGTGTGGATGTATGTATGCACATCTGCATGGATATGTACATGTACGTGTATATGTATGTGAATGTGAGTGTGTGCATTGTATGTGTATGTATGTATGTATATATATATACATATACAAATATACAGTATATAATACACATGTGCATGCTCATGTTTATGTTGAGGTTGATGTTTTGTGTATGTATGTGTGAATGTGTATGTGTATATATACATGTGTGTGTGTACATGTGTTTCTGTGTATGTATACGTAGATGTAGATGCAGAAGTTGATGTGAATACGCACATGTAGATGTATATCTATGTGTGTGTGTGTTGTGTGTATGTGTGTATGCAGATGCAGAAGGCAGGGCCGTTCGTGTGTCAGCAGGACGCTCCTCTGTCTCTCACCCTAAACCCTAAACCCACGAGAGACCTGCGAGGGCACTTCCCACAATGAGCCGAAATGTGCGAGCTCCTTCACTTCAGAATCAGAAGTACATCATGTCGAGATTTCTGGATAGAAAGTATGAGAGCTTCCTTAGCTGTGGTTAGGCAAGACGTGGGACTCTTGTTCTTTCACACGACTTTTCTTCCTGAGGATGCATGAAGTATGTCTAAGTATGCCCTCTGCTTCAAGTCCCCCACACTCGCACCCCAAAGCATAGACTCACCTATACTCTTCATGATCATTACTCGAACATACGCCCACCGGAATCCTGAATGCAGACACCCCTAAACCCCTAAACTCCGAACCTCCAGCCCTATATAAGCCCCAGAAGCGAAGACCTAAACCTGAAACCTATACTGCGTTTTTGTTTAGGGGACTTAGCTTAAGTTACCATAATATAGGCATCTATATAGTAAATAATGTGGTTTCCTTATTATGATAACTTCAATTCATTCCCCTAACAAGAACCCGGCCTTATGAACCCAAAAGCTTCACCCTCAACCTTAAACCCCAAGCCCTGCACCCTACAGAAAGGGGCGCATCCCTCTGCCTACCCGTCCCTCCAGGCTTCGACAAATGCTGGCGCTACATGACGTCGACAGAGCAGATGCTTGGAGCAATTAGGTTAATGTTGATAGGGTTAAGGGGTATAAGAGTTCAGGGTTGAGGGATTACGGTTGAAGGTTTACCTGGACCCTGAAGAACCTCCCATTGTATTTAGGGTTCCTCATTATGATTTCCTTATACAAGTCCTTAAAAGGATAGGTTTCTTGGGGGTCTAGGTAGGGTCTATAGATAGAATCTAGGGTCTACAGTCCTACTTGAGCCGTAAAGCGCTCCCTCATTAAAAGCACTCACAAGGCGACGTGCTCAAGCCTCGGCAGTGAAGACGAGACTTCCTGAGCACTTCAGAGTGGAGCTAGGCTCCTACCCATAGGCCCTTAAGTAGTTCCTTTTTGTGGTTTATATTTAGAATCCTATAAGGTAATCCCAAAAAGGAACTATTTAGGGGCCTATGGGTAGCTTCAAACTCAGGTGTGTCAGAAACTGTCCGGGCAGTGATCCTCCGCACAACAAGCGCAATGCCATACTGCACAACATCGATATAGTAAACAATATGGTTTCCTTACTATGGTAACTTAAACTGAATCCCCTAACAAGAACCCAGGCTTCGTAGTGAAGATGTCTAGTTTCTTTAGCATCCCTTGCAAGATCCCTTGCAGGACTGCCATACTTTCACACTTGCTCCTGGCGATGCTCAAGTAAGTTGCCTGCAACGTGCATGCCCAATGAGCAAGAACGGTGCCTTTTGGGGTATATTTTATTATATTTATTATAGTCAGGAACGCCCGAACAAGTATAGGTAATTATTATAAAGCTCCTATAGTAGATTATCAGTCAGGTGGAGGACTCTGTTTCGAAGCAGCGCATGTCGGTTCCGGACTTTGGTCGCGAGAGCCTTAAATTCTAATATAGGGGCTTCATAATTACCTATACTATTTTTTTTGGGGGGGTCCTTATTATGAATATAGTAGATTATACCCCAAAAGAACCTATTCTAATTGTTAAGGCCCCTACATTACATGCTATTATTGTTTGTCTTGGACGGACCTTGTTGAAGAGCGCAGCGGCGGAGATGGGGAACACGCCTGATCGCTGGCTACCGGATTGCATAGCGGGGTTTGGGTTTAGGGTTTTAAGGTTCCGGGTTTAGGGTTCAGAAGGCGAAATACCGATTTGGCAAACCTGCTGTTGTGGAGCGCTTGTCACGCAATTCATGTTCGTCAGGTTGTCTAGTCTAGGAGCAAGTTCAGGTCATAGTAAAGGACCATGCAGCTATCATGGCAGTCCGGCCCACAAGGCATGGGCATCATCAAACATTATCGGCTGGTCCAAACCGGACACCCCCTCGCAGAAGTTCATCCATCAATGGCGGGCAGGTGCCTCACCAAAAGTCCAGGGACAGTTCAATGTATCGACACTAAACCCCAAGCTCTAAACCCTAAACTTGGCTCTCTAGGCTCGGAGGGCCCATGACACCCCAATGCAGACCCTGGGGGGTTTCAAAACTAAGATTCTGTTTGATTTGCCCAAAATACTATTGCGTTTTTTGGCCGTGCCGCGCTCGATGGAAACCTAGGCCCTTCGCAACGGCTATGTCCTAACCCGCCAAGGCCACTGACATAGGGTTAACATTATCCGATATCATCCCCTGTACTCCCTTTACATGCCATAATGGAAAATACCCGAAAACAGAAAGACAGGGGTCAGAGGAAGTACTATTATCCGATATTCTCCCCTTTGTACTCCCTATAATTAAATGTCATAGGCTAAGATATCCGAAAATTGAAAGTCTAAGTTTGGGGTCTAGACTGACTATGCCTCAAACCCCTTAGCCTTCAACCCAAGCTCCATGCAACGAAGGAAGGCGCTCGGAACCCGAAACCCCAAACCTTGAACCACCTGGACCCTAACTAGCTTTCCTTTTCAAGCGCACGGGGTAAGGACATTTCATGCCTAAGAAGGTGCGTGTAGATTCTTTAGGGTGCCAGCTAAGCCCATCTAAGCCCCCGAAACCCTAAACCCAAAACCCCAAAACCCTAAACCCCCTAAACCCCCCAAACCTGGTCCAGCCCTCCAAATCTACGCGAAGGAAAGTGCTGGCGCATCTAGCTCGGGCCCCTGGGTCGGTTCGCGCTGCTTTCTGTTGTTGTTCAATGTTTTTGGTTTAGGATTTTGGGTTTAGGGCTTCGGGGGTCTAGGATTTTGGGTTTAGGGCTCGATGGTTGTTGGGTTTGGGGTTTAGGGCCTAAAGTTTAGGGCTCGATGTACTTTTGGATTTGGGTTTTAGGGCTCGATGTTTTTGGGTTTAGGGTTTAGGGCTCGATGGTTGCTGGTTTAGGGTTTATAGGGCTCAGGGCTCAGGAGGGAGAGTGGTTAGGGCTTAATCTGTTTGTTTGGTCGTGGGCATTTCTTCACCTTGCCCAGGAGCCGCTCAGTTTCAAGGACCTTGGAATCCTCAAAGACTGTGAACAGCATCGCAAGGTCAAAGTTTAGAGGGGCCCTGATCCTCGAACCGGGGCTTAGGGTTTAAGGGTTTAGGGTTTTAGAGTGTAGGGTGT
>CAJNJA010009603.1:0-14699 GCA_905231915.1 Symbiodinium necroappetens | reverse complement strand
TATGTATATATATATATATAGAGATGTCTGTATGTACGCATGTATGCATGCATGCGTGCGTGCATGCATGCATGCATGCATGCATGCATGCATGCATGCATGTATGTATGTATGTGTGCTTCTTTGTATTTAGCTTAACTTGCAACTTGATTTGTGTGCATGCGAGTTTCGTTGGTATAGTCAAGTCCGTACATCCATGTGGTACCTCAGTGCCTGACAAACCCGGGCTACCAACAATGCCCAGGTAATGCCACCAAAAAAGCCCAACACCTCAGTACCGGTGTCTGCTGCTGTTCTGCGCCCCAAATTAGATGCACACACCCAGGCTCCTGGCATTGGAGTATATACCTCGCCTACGAGCCGGGAGACAACTCTTCAGTTCTAGCCGTCTTGTTGGTGTCTGTAGGCAACTACAGCTCCACTTACAGCCCAAGATGGACGTTGCACCGCGTGCTTCGCTATATGCGTTCGGTCTTGTCAGTCTGAGTCCGCAATACCGATTCCGTACCGGGTCGCGTCGCCGCTCAAGCTCTCAACGAGACCCTGAAGCCTGTAAACACGCCAGACCCCGGAACTTCAGGCCTCTTGGCCCAGCACTTGACCTCAGGACGGATCATGAGTGCGGCGGCACATGCCTCCATGGGAAGACTAGGGTCTTGGTGTCTCTTCCTTCGCACAGGAACGTTCTTTGTGAGATTAGTGCCGAAGCTGATGTTCCAGCTGTTCAGTGCAGTTCAGGCTGCGATGGATGCATCTCGTCACCGGAACAGATGGGCCGGTGAGCCCTCAGAGCCCTGAGCCCAAGACGAAGCGAAGCGTCTCTCGAAAGGCATCCTGGTTCGGCACCAGCTGCAAGATCCTATCCTCAGCGGCTGCAGGGACCCTTAGGAGGGTGGAGAGGAGCATGAATCCCCAGTCTGTGGGAGAGCTTCGAGGTTTCTGGGCCGCGGGCGGCGACTCGGTAGCCGTTTATGCACCGAACCTGACAGCTCTCTTCGCGCAAAGAGGGCTTAAGCAGCGGCAGAAATTCACTGCGAAGCAACTCGGGCTCAAGCACTCTTGTCATCCATATCCCGCAGCACTTCGTCATCCTGAGAACCCGTTTCAAGGCAAATGTGGGCGCACGCATACGACACAACTCGGCTTGCCCACCATTTGCACGTCGCACTCGCTAGCAGCTTCATAATGGCGTGCGAGTCTTATCTGTAAGTCGTTAACTGTTAACGGGCTTTAATATCGGAGACCGGCGATGGCTGTGGTTGCTCCAGCGTTCGGTATACGCATGCAAACTTAGCTCACAGCCTTCACTGCTTCCTCAAGATCTTTCCCATCATCCAGAGACCTTCCAGCATCTTCCAGCGAAGCGACAGCCCCAGATCAAAACTCACCGAGACAAAACAACAACTTCGACCACAGGAGAGTACGGCACCCACATTCATACTCATTCTTTACCTTGTCAGGAGGGAGCAGCCGCGACAAGCACGGACCTGCCTCACCAAGCGAGCGAACAGCAGATCAATGCTGACCTGAGATGTCGTAGCACGATGAGACAGCGCAAAATTCGGCTTTAAAGATACATCCAACGAAATCTACTGTAAGCAGCCCAACAGAACACGACCTACAATACTGCGATCCTGATTATGACACGATCGGTGACAGACTACAACGTCGTTCTGCAACATCCTACTGCAAGAGTGGCTGCCTCTACTCGCATCTTCCTGTGGCCCTGGCACCCCTAAGCTTCAGCTTGATGATCGGAGTGTACCTCAACTCTGCGCAGGGATGCACAGGCTTCCACGACCGCAACAGCAAGAATGTCTTCTGGGCAACCAGCGCGCCAGGAATAGGGACGCAGTCCTGTTCAGTGCCGGGGCGGCTTCAGACCAGTTTTGGCTTCTTCCATGAGCTGCCCAGGAAGTCGTTCTTGTTCTTGCAGTATGGCTTTGCTTCAGCATACTTGGTACTCCATCCAACATTTCGAAAAGTCTGAATCACTGCGCTCAGAGTTGAACAGAGTAGAGCAAAGTACCCGGTCCGACACATGTGGATTCTGCTCCAGCTTCTTCAGGAAGACAGTGAAGAAGGCCTGCAGCTCGGATTGTAGGACATTGGCCTTGTAGCCAGGGAGCCATCGACTTCACTCAAGGGACACGGGGGCTTCCGAACTCGAAGCCTGCGAAAGCCCCGGCCGGCATGGGCTCAGGGGTTTTTCGAGTGGATCCTAACGCTCGTTGCTCTCTGGCACGGCTTGTTCTGCAATGTTGTGCAGCCGCTCTGCCTCCCTCGTCACGTGAGGCGGTGCGATGCAAAGGGTGTCTATGTCGCTGCCAGGCTGCACCACGCCAAGCCTGGAGGCTGGCCAACTTTAGCAGAACCGATGGGCTACAAGAAAGCATTGGCAATAGCTGTTTAAAATTTGTGTGATGTTCGACTCCCTGATGAAGGCCACCTGTAGGAGCCCACTGTCACGATCTTCGCCGACATGCTGGCTTCGACGCCTTCCGGAGATGTCAGGGCACTCTGATGCCAAACTGGCAAACAGCGAAACGTCCCAATTTAAACCTAGAATTTCCTATCTGCAACTTAGAGCCACGTGTGCGCAGCATAGCGTCAGCCGCACAGCTGCCCCGGCTGCCTACCCTGCTCCGTCGTCGTTCTAAGCTTTACGTCAAAACGGCCTCCATCTTGAGCGTGTGTTATGGTCCGTGTAATATAATCCAGCATTTCGGTACTGTCAGGGTATTTCCTGTATGGCACGGCTCGCTATAGTGCGCAAGACCGTAGCATTGCGAAATGCAATCGAGCCTCCCATCTTCAATAAACACTAAGGGCATCTCATGTTGGGGTCCTTGCAATCAGCATCCCACTGTTTCGAACGATAAAATTCCCAGCAAAACCGGCCTTGTGCGCGACCCTCCTCCGATATCCACTCGGAGATGATGCGCTGAAGCTCCTGCAAAGGCTCCAGCCGGAGTGGTCCTCCGCCTCCTCCTAAGTCCTACTCCTCCTCCTACTCCTACTCCTACTCCTACTCCTACTCCTACTCCTACTCCTACTCCTACTACTACTACTACTACTACTCCTCCTCCTCATACTACTGCTACTACTACTACTACGACGACGACGACCACCACCACCACCACCACCACCACTGCCACCACTACCAGCGTCACTGCCGCTGTCCCTACCCCTACCGCTACGGCCACCGCTAGCGCTATAACTACCACTACCACCACTACCACCACTACCACCACTACCGCCACTACCACCACTACCACCACTACCACTACCACTACCACTGCACTATACCACTACCACCACCAGCACCGCCACCGCTACCACTACCTCCTACCGCTGCTATCGCTGCTGCTGCTGCTCCTACTACTACTACTACTACTACTACTACTAGGTTGTGGTTGCGGTTGTGGCTGTGGTTGTGTCTGTGGTTGTCGTTGTGGTTGTCGTTATCGTTGTCGTCGCCGTCGTCGTCGTTGCTGCTGTTGGTGTCGGCGTTGTCTGCCACTACTGCTACTACTGGTCATGGTCCAAGGAATTGGCTGTCCTGGAGCACCTCCTCGCGCTTCGCAAGGCCCTGGGCAGTCTCCCGTGGGAAGTCGATCTCGAGCTCCTGGCGAGATGGGAAGGACAGGCAAGGCTGCAGGCAGCTGTTCTTGTTTACCTTTACCATTCTTCTTCCGATTGCTGCTTCACCGCCATCATCATCACCACCATCCCCCACCAAGTCATCGCCACCATCGTCGCCGGACATCCTTTGTCTTTGTGGTCGCAGCGTTGCTGTGGCAGGACAGGCAAGTAGGTTCGCCCGGCTCCCAGCTGTACTTCGTACATCCCGATATCTCGATACTACATGCGCGCAATCTGAAATCATCAGCAGCAGCAGCAGCAGCAGCAGATGCTGCTGCAGTTGATGCTGCTTCTTCACAATGCTCTTCTTCTCCATCTGCTGTCTGCTTCTGCTGCTGCCCATGAGCTCTGTGCTGATTCCATCTTGATGAAGAGCGTTGCAAGGACTTTGCAGGCACGCTGAAAGCAAAAGCAGGCCCTACAGGGCTGAAAGGTTCCAGACGAGTTCTGGCCTGCTTCAGCATCTCGCTGGCCAGCACCTCTGCCTCCGTGGCCTCCTGGCAAAGGAGAGATGCTTGCCCGGGATCCTAGTCCGATGGGACTGCAACTACAGTGGACAACACAAAAGCAAGGTTGATATTGCATGCAACACGGAGTACCCGAAACACCTCTCATTGTGTGAAGCCCTCAGCCTCCACACAGAAACTCGCAATGACTGAGACGGGCGCTTGCGTAGTAATCGGATGAGTGATGCCGAACCTGATCATTGGCCGGAGGCATGCCGACATCTGCTGCCCTAACTCGTTCGATCCCCAGAACTTGCCAGCGATCTCCCTAAACGGGTGCGGTTTCAGATGCGTGGTTTCAGACTGCTTCCGTGCCGTTTCGCGGCTCAGTGATGTACTTGACGGGTTGTGCCGGAGTAAGTGCCAAGGAAAACGTGGTCCCTGGCTAAGTAGCAGCAGCATGTGCAGCCTCATGGCACGGCCCGGCGTGGCTTTTAATCTTGAGAATGATCACCGATAGCAATGATCGCGAACTTGAGCTGCCTGACCCCTCCTCACAGAATCTTTCAACGAACGATGCTCCTCACGAGTCGGCCCTCACGGACCGTTGCGAATCTGCTGATTGTAAACCCTGAAGTGCAAAGCCCGAACCCTATGAGTTTTCCTCAGCTACCAGGCCTCGCTGGTTCTTTGGCATCCGATCGCGTGCTCGCAGCTCCGGTGGGGGTGTTCTGACCTCTGTGTGTGTGTGTGTGATCATGCATGGTTCACTCTCGCTCTCTTGATGTACCTGCAGTTCTGCGACCACGAATGCAACACATCGGAGCGCAGTGTTGACTCATTCCGATATCTGAACCTCAAGGGGAAGTAAGGGTCCATGACAAACGGGTGGGTAGGAGGGTGGGTACATGCCGGAAGAAGCACACATGACTCATGTCGGGCCTGTCCCAGCAGCTGTACTTGAAGCCGTGTCCTTCGACACCTCGTGTAGTTGCGGTCTCGCAGTCACGCAGCCCTCAAATATATGCCTTCACTGGCCTCTGGCAAGGACAGCCCTAATGCTACGTCACGTCAGGAACTGGGAGTTCCTGTATTCCTAAAAGGCATCTTCCAAGATCTTCCAAGCACCCCTTCAAGGCACCTCGGGTGGCGTGAAGCTCATCGCGAAAGCGAAGCTGGATCACAGCCGCCCGATGTTAAAGAGTTGAAATGTCTGAGGTTTGGGGTCGATGCTTCAGGGTCGTAGGGTGCAGCTTCGGGGTTGACCGAGCGGTCACGTGCTGTGTGTAAGGTCAAGTTGTTTCAGCTTTCTTGCGATTGCCGCGATCGGCTCGGGATCAACCTACACACTCCTTTTGTGTTGGTAGGATGCAACCAGGGATGCAGCGCAAAGCACGACAGGCTTGATCTTGCAGTTTGCATGACTGCAGTAGAAAATGCTTCGGGGACTTCATACTTCATTCCGAAAAGTGGCTGATGCTTCCCTGTCGATGCCTACGCAGAAACCCACGGCAGGTGTCATGTTCGAGCCACAACACGAACACACCTGGTGCTTCGGCGGCGGGACTGGTGAGCTCCCAGGCCTCACATATCCTACATCCCAGTTCAACCGCAGTTCACTGCGGTCCTTCGCCGTCCATGCAATGTGTTAGCACCAGATATCTTACTGCAAACCTGCAGCTGCTGGCACCTGGAAGATTCCAGAAGTGCTCCTTGAAGCCCCCCCCCCACCCCCTCTGCTTGAATGCAGCACTTTGTCCTCTCAAAAGATGGAAACAGAAGCTACGGGTCAAGCTCGCATCAGGTCGGCTCTGGTTTGGCTGACGGATTCGGAAACGTTTCCGATCCTGGGCTTGCGTTCAAAACATCTTGCACCCATATAGTGATCCATAGCAGCCCTAAACCCAAAACCCTAAACCCTAAACCCCGAAGAATCAAGAAATGCAAGCATCCCGGGAAAAAGCCGCCAGGCCTCCGAAGTCTCTAAGGAAGCAGCAGAAATATTGCGGAGCTTCGGGAGTTTTGGGCTTCGGGCTCCGTTTAAAAGTTATGTTTTTCTTTCTTTTTAATGCCTTTTTCCGTCCGCCTATTGGAGTTCGGAACTTCCAAGTTAGAGGAGTTAAGCTATGGTTTGGGGTTTAGGGCTTCGGGCTTAGAGGGTTTAGGGCTCTCTTTCTGCTTTGAGGGTCCTAAAGGGAGTGACAAAAAGGCCTACTAGAAGGGGTTACCACAACAAGGGCTACTAATACGATACACTGTATACACAAGGGTTCTATGATGTAGTCTGGAGGCCGTTTAGCTGCTGTTGAAGGCTTCTTGGTCAAGCATTTCTAGATCATGGGAGTCTCGACACGGTCGAGAAGAGCTGTTATGGCCCACTCGAGAAGCACCGCCAGGATCGTCACGAACCATGGCTGCTGTCTTGATAAACCCTCTGTCATCTGGCCGTTGCAACATGCCACTACGGGGTTTTCTGCTATCTCGGGGACATACATCGCGACTGTCACATCACCCTAGGGCTGGAACCTACGGCGAGGTGACTGGGGTTTGCATATATCATACGTGAAGGTGTCTAAAAACATCATCACGTCGTGTGCAATCTCTTCTCCGCGGAATCCAATTTCAATGGCTGATGGCCTGCGTGTTTCACGGGTCGAAACACGTGGCATGGTTGGCACTTCGGGGCGGCACTAGACTCGACTGCTCGTCTTGCTGCATGCCTGCCTGCTGAATGAAAGGATGACAACCCCGCCCAGGGTATCCGGAAGGGGCGGTTTGCTCCAAGTGCACCATGCAAACCTCGATTACGCGCGAAGTCGACAATAGAAGCAGGCGATAAAGGCGTCTGTGCCGCTTTGCTTTGCAGCTCTTTGTACACACTCTGTTTTGTCGGGTACTCCCATTCGGCTTGCATATGACATCACATGACCCAGGTCAAAACCCGCTGCATCCGGCCACACTTCCAACAGGTCTGGAAGTGTAGGCCATTCAAGCAGCCAAGACACCACTTCACTGCAACCGCCTCTCCGAGGCAACAGCCTCTCCGAGGTAGATGTAAATTGCAATCTCTGTAAGCAAAAAAGCGGTCGTGCGGACCACCCACTTTGCCCTCAGCATTTTTTCACTAGCCACCGGGTCGTTCATCGATTGATAGGACATGCTCAACATACAACCAGCCCATGTGCTCCTAGGTTCCGGTCTTACAAACATCAGCGACACAGCCTGGAATCAGCGGCTGCGGCCCCACTTCCTGGGCCTGCCAAGCTGGTACGTGGTGTACGGTTTGCGCAGGAACCAGGCACGCTCAGGCAAGCTCTGAGAATGAAGGTTGGAGACAAGTCTGTGGGCAATGAACATTGCTAACTCCGTCGAGCAAGCAGGCATTTCCATCTCGCGCAGCATCAGAACGGCAATCAAACGACGTCTCAGCACCATGCACGGATCTCTGGGACGAAACGCAGACTCCACGTACCTGACCAAGCGGCGGGGTTTCGCCAGCGTCGTGCTAATACCAGTGCTCACAGTGACGGTATGCACTCTACGGTTGATAGCGACCCCTTCCGGATGCTGACAAGAAGGAAGGCGGTTGCGCACAGCCCGACAAATCTTCAGCTCACGATCCCCTGGTTTCAGCTGCTCCTGGGCACGGATGGTCCATGCTCAAGGCTATTCAAGGCTGACATGCTGCATGATCTTGGCTTGTGTACCCGCAGCAGCCACGGACGGAAGAACAACTGCTGCTTCATCTGAAGAGCCATGCCAGGAAGAATAGAGTGTACAAAGATTAGCAGCAAGTTCTTTTACGGTGGCTTCGCTCGAAGGTCATGGTGCATGAGCGGTGCGTCTGTACCCGAGCTGAGGGCAATCCGGCGCTGAACCAGCTGCTCAATCTGCGACAGCTTCTCCTGACGAGTTTGCGGCTGCTTCGAGCTTCCAGGCTTGGAAACAATCAGACCACACGCTGGACTATCAAAATTGTCAACAGGACGGCAAACCAAAAAATAACACTGTCTGCACTCATCCGCACACCTTGGTCACTAATTAAGACCTTTGTGCGCGTGCAGGCTCCTGGGATACATGTCGGGCAGCGAATCGAACCCAGGCCTTGAGCTGTCCACTCCATGCTCCCGCAGAATGTCTCCCCAAACCCCGCGAAGCCGTGTCAGTCCTTGCTCTCCTCGTGTGCTGCCATCATCGCCGCCCACTGCAGCTCTGGTTCTGCTGAGTAATCGAGTGCCGACCTGCTTCAAGCAAAGCTTCGGACTACGACATGACGTCGTCTGAAGCACACCTGAAAGGTACATGCTGAAACAAAGAACAGGTTTCAGTGCACGGATAATAGCAACAGCTGCTGCTGCTGCTACCTGCTATCGCAGCTTCCACTGCAATCCTCAACTACTGCGACCACTGGCAGCAACAGAGCTCCTCCCCCCCCTCCCCCAGCTACAGGCACTGCCACTCTTCCTGCTGCTGTGTTGGCGAAGACGACTGCCAGTCGCAATTCTGCCGCTATCTGCCAGTCACTACGATTTCCAACAACACTGCTACCCTGTTACAACAATCACCATGCGTACTGCTACGGCCACTGCTGCTCCGCCAACAACTTCTACGATGACGACGCAGGAGACTACTACGGGTACCGCTTCGGCTGCGACTGCCACGGCCAGGATAGGATTGCAGACACGATGGTCAAGTGGCCGGCACAGGGACTCGCTCACCGAACTTCTCAAGTCAGAAATTCCTGAACCCCGAAGGCCTAAATACCAAACTTTCACTTTGCCCGATACCCTTTCGGATGACGGGGCTCAGGCATCCTCCGGAGCAGTGCTTCGCCTTGGATGAAGCAGCAACAAAGGTAGGGAAGATGACCCAAGTACCACTTCTTATCCTAGGTTGGATCCCTTTCACAGGTTCGAACCCAGATAGCGGTCATCTGCAACAGGTACGGGCCGAGCTGCTCTTGGCGACGGCTGCATCCATCTCGGCATTCAAGCTTCCTGCGAGATGCTGTTGGTCTTCCGTAGTTACGCTCATGCACAAGCAAGCAAACACGGATGCATAAATGACAGGGAGAGATAGGGAGAGGAAATCAGAGAAAGAGACTGAGAATGAGCCTGGTACTAAATGCACCGGCTGCTACGATTGCTGTTTCGGCGACGACGGGGCCGACGGCGACGACAGAGCCTACGACAGCGACGACAACGACAACCACCACGACAGCGAAGACGAGATCCTGACAGCATGCTACGGTTTGGTTCTGCGGAGGAGAGGAGTGGTGCAGTTGAAATTGCAAGAGGCCTGCATCTGAAGCTTCATCGTCTCCCTGATATGGCATCTGTCCTGCGCAGCTCGTACACAATGCAGCAGCTGGGTTCCGTCTATTTTACGGGCTAACTTCCGGCTGCTGCATTCTACATGACATCATTGCGTTCGACTGTGCATGGACTGTCCCATGATTACAATACACGAGGACACTGGATTCCTCACACGCATTTCGGTACCCAAAAATGGCCCTCGCAACCCTGGCCTCGAATGGATGTGAGAGAGCTGCTTGTGCTGCTGCCTTTCGGACCGGCGTGGGATCGGGGTTCACGCTAAAGGATTCGAGGAGGACTCCTCAAGTTCAGATCGGCGAAGCAAAACACAGTGTCTCATGAAGCTGCAAAGAAGTATCACACATCCCCCAAGCCACAGACGTGCCCAAGCCTGCTTGCCCCCCCAACTTCGACTCAGACGTGCGCGCGATCTCAGGTGCCGGCTCTGGCCACATCTCTGGGTGCTCTGCTCCAGCTGCCGGACACGCTCCTCTTTGGTGTTGATTTTGGGGTTTGGTGCTCCGTGACAAGGAGGGCCCTGACTTAATGGTACGAGTTGAGGGTTGCGGGATCTTGAAGCACATGAACCGATAACTGGGGCATCGTGGCAGATCAGTGCTGCTCAATCAGCCAGCCGTTGAAAAATCTCAAAACCGGGCCTGCCTCCAGGCATTCAATGGTTAAGTCTTTCTGGAGCATCGCCTGCTCTGCGCGTCGTACACGTTCGGCCTCCCCGGCTTCGAAAGACGGCAGTCAGTGAAAACACTGGGGCTAAAGCTATGGCAGCGCCCTGGACACGGCCAGATCCCTGAACCCCTGGCTCGGCGACCGAGGACGGGGCCCACATCGCCACAGGCCCAACGGCCTCTCAGTTGTGGATATGTCTGAAACCTACCTACTTTCAACCTTGTCGAGCAGCTTAGCACAAACCACAAAACTGCTGTGGACATCCTGAAAGCAAAACACGCCTGCGGCATCCCAGGACTCGGTGTTCGCGTTGATGCCACGGAGGACGTGGGGGAGGCCAGCACCTACACTGGAGCTGGATCGTGGCTTTAGCTGTTTGGCTGAAGTGAGATAGGATCTAGGATGTGGGAAGAAGCCTCAAGCCACCAGATCTGACTACTACTCGACGTCTAGCCAGGCTCCACAAACCGTGGTTGGTTTTGCATGTGTATTGTCGGAGTCATGATATCGCGCAATGTTTCAACGTGAAGGACCTGATGTCCAGAGGCGCTGCTTGCCACAGCCTCAGACCTTTCATCAATAATCCCCCTTGGAAGCCTACACCTTCAGCACCTTAGCGATTCAAATGCCAGCACATCCTGCGGAGGCACCTGACTCCGATTGGCTCTCTTGGAGCTGTCGCAGCTCCATCTCCTGGAATTTGCGGCATGTCGGTTGCTGCCAACTTGCCATGCTGGGGCAGTAAGATAGAATTGTCATCGTTCGCATCATGGTTGTTACTGCTTTTCTGTATGAGCTTTACTGTTTGTTTACTCTCTTCACTGCACTTATGATTCCGTCTGAGGCTTTGATCAAAGGGGCCAAGGAGTCGACATGCTGCAGATGGGAGCCTAAAGGCTGAAGACACAACAGGACATCGGAAAAAGGCGAATCCGGATCCCCAAAGCTGCTAGACCGAAGCCATGGCTGCATCTGCTCTTCTTTCGAGCGCCTGCTGTGAAGGAATTCAAATTCCTCCTAAACCCTAAACCCTAAACCCTAAACCTATCGGACTCTCCATTGTAGGACCCGCTTCTCTCCTCGACTGCGGAGCCACATCGGCTGCCCAGGGTGGAACTTCTCCGAGTGGCTCCGGAACCACCTCAGGCAAGTCCATCCCTGAACTCCCTAAGCCAGCGGTTTTGGGGCTCCCCGGGCTCTTCTGGAAGCTTCGTTCGGCTTCTGCTCTGCTTGTTCTTTTAGACTCCCGTCTGTCATTTTGAAGCTTTCGTGCTCGGATGGTTGTTTGGTGGTTAACCATCCGATTGGGTCCACCGACTTCAAGGAGCGGATTTGCCGGCGTGGTTTATCTCTGAAGCCGCTGGCTCTGCGACGGCTTGAAGTTGGAAGTATTGCAGTCTCTGGCTGCACTGCCCATGTTCGTATTACATCAGCCTGCTGCTGTCTCCATCATCACCGTCCTGAAGTACCAGCAGCGCCGCTCTCTCTTCATACGGCTGCTCAAACTGGGAGCCCAGCCATCTTGCTCCGGCATCGTGCTGTGTTACGCAAGTGGCTCAAACCAGCTGCCTCGCAGGTCGGACGATAAAGATCGACGGGCACGTTTGTTGAGTAACTACTCGGACGAAAGACTTCGAGAACCCCTTGGGGTACATTACACTATCATGATAACAATAAGGAACCCACAGAATAGCATTGGTAATTAATATAAGGCCCCTATTCATATATCTGCCTTTAAAGGGACTGAGGGGTTGCCCTCCCCCCCTCCCGGAGCCGCTGAAATTCGCGGCCTGCGCATCCTTGTAACTCTCTGTAGCAAACCTGAGGGGAAGGCTGCAAAGAAAATTCGGAGAGCTGAACTGCTTCCGGGCCTATAGAAACCCAGCACTCGTTGATGTTGAACGTCTTGAGAGTCTGAACACCAAGCTCCGACAACTCCTGTCTACACGCGAGACCCAAAGTCCGCCATCCCGCAGAAGTGGGGCGGAGCGCCATCTGCAAGCCAGGGAACGCGCACGGTGTCGGCCGCGGCGTCTCCAACGCCGCCGAAGCGCTGTTCCGGCGGAGGTGGGTGGTGGACTCCCTGGTAGGGGCTGTCAAGGCATTGAGGATGGATTTGCCTACCCGTCAGGGCTCTATGACTCAGGGTTCGGGGTCATAATTTGGCACTAACGTTTAGAAGCTCGTCGGAGAAGTCGGGAAAGACTCAGTCAAGTTCTTTAATTGGCAGGGCTTCGAAGGGGCTGAAAAGAAAGAGCGCTAGTTTGGTCTTGGGGTTAGAATTCAAGGGGCATCCTGTCTGCGGGTATGACCCTAACATGCCCCAACAGAGCAGTACCAAGTCATACGGTCAGACGAGGTGGAGCGCTTAGGAACTCGGGTGGCTGATCGCGAACACGAGACTGACTGCAACACACGGCTCAAGTTACTGCCGCCAGCCTGGCTGTAACTGGAGCAACCGTGCAGGACTTCGTCGCCGCCTGAACAGCTCGCAGAGGACCCAGCAGATTCGAGGATAAGCTTCGGGCACATTCCATCTTTGCCCTGGGTTGTTTGAGGCTGAAACACTTTGGATTTTACTCAATGCATTCGTGCAAGTCGACTGACAGCCTCGCAAGCGCATGACAAACCCTGACGCGATCTCACATCATTGACTCATGGACTCCAACTCCCAGCCCGTACACGAACAGATCCTGGGGTCCTGGGGATGATAGACACCTGACGATGCGACATGCTGAAGACCCTTCAAGCAAAACCGCCCCGGCGTCGGAAGAACGTCTGCGCATGGAGATCGGCGAAGTGGGCAAATTCCTGCGATTTGGAGGCGTCAGACCGGACTGCGGGATGAGTTGCGGATGTAAGAAAAGAACTCGCGTTTATAGAAACCAGCACACATGTTCGTATACGCCATAAGCATATATGTATGTATGCATACGTGCATAGACACCTACAACCTACAGGCATGCATACATACGTACATACACGCATGAATTAGACATAAACATATGAAGACTTGTGCAGGTTCCCCAAGCAGCGTGCCACAGTCCTGCGCTGCCGGATCCACCAAAAAAAACAACTGATTGCAACAAAATCCAACACGGCCCTCCGCCTTCATAAATTCTGCTCCCGCCACAGTGCCGTTCAAATCGCTCGAAGTCCCTGAACAAATCCAGTGATAAAATTCTCGGCAGCCTTGTGAAGGATCTCAACCATGTCGGAAGTTCCACTGGCAAAACCAACCCATGCGACAGGCCGTCTAAAACACGGAAGCTTTCAGTCGTTGCTTCTGCTCTTCTTTCGCCAGGGTGGTGGCGGGTTGTGGCCCTCCACAGTACGTGTCAGCACCCCCGACGGTCGCGGGGGCGAGAAGTGCTGCCCCTAAGAAAGATCCCTCATGTCTTCTGCCAATGCTGGACTGGTGTAACAACAGGACGGCATGAAAACCACATCAGCATGCGAACGCACTCCAGCCCTCGTTTTCATCATCATGTCAGTGACAGCTCGCATGCATGAAGCGAAGATGCTGTCAGACGCAGAGGAAAAAAGTGCGGGTCAGTATAGGAAGGGGGTCAGATGGATAGATAGATAGATAGATAGATAGATGAATACACAGACGGACGGACTGACAGATGGATAGATCGGTACGTAGATAGATAGACTGATTGATAGACAGATAGGCACACAGACGGGCAGACCGACAGACAAACAGACAGACAGCAAGCTAGACAGGATAAAGAGAGATTGAGAGAGAGGGAGAGGTAGACACCTAGCTAGGTAGGTAGGTAGGTAGGTAGGCAGGTAGGCAGGTAGGTAGGTAGTAGGTCGATAGGTAGATAGGTAGATAGGCAGATAGACAGAGAGAGAGAGGGAGGGAGGGAGAGAGACAGTCTGACAGATTGAAACATAGAGAGATAGGGAGGGGAGAGAGAGAGAGAGAGAGACGGACAGACCATGAGATCGCGAGAGTGATAGGTGGATAGATAAACAAGTAGACGGATAGACAGACAGACAGACAGACAGACAGACAGACAGACAGATAGACAGACAGACAGACAGACAGACAGACAAAAAAATAAGCAGCTACAGATATAGATACCTAAGTCTGTAAGTTTAGGTAGGCAAATGGAACACTAAATTAGGTAGGTTAGATTGGGTAGACTGCGTAGAGTAAACAGGTTAGATCAACTAGGTAGATTTGATAGAACTGACAGATCTCGCAGATCATAGATAGATAGACAGACAGATAGGCAGGTACATAGACAGAGTGATAGACAGATAGATAGATAGATAGATAGATAGATAGACGGATGAACAGATACATAGATTAGATAGGTTAGATAGGGTAGATCGACTAGATAGACTAGATAAGCAGTATAGACAAGAGATAGACAAAATGGGTAAGAGATAATTAGATCGACCGATAGATAGACAGAACGATAGATAGATAGATAGATAGATAGATAGAACTGATAGATGAATAGATAGATAGATAGATAGATAAATAGATAGATAGATAGATAGACAGATAAGTAGATAGATAGACGGATGAACAGATAGATAGACAGATAGGTAGATAGATAGATAGACAGACAGACGGACAGATAGA
>CAJNJA010009602.1:0-13145 GCA_905231915.1 Symbiodinium necroappetens | reverse complement strand
GCAGGGCGGCCCCGAGCTCAGCTGTGGGTTGCATGTTAGGTTAAACTAGATGGCAGTCGCTCCCTCATCATCCCTCCGCCTCTGCATGTCTCATCTGAACAAGGTGCAGCGGAAAGTCAAGACTTGAACATCGGTGGCTTCTGCATCGTTGGTAGCTACTTCCCAGTTGCAGGCAGCCCTGTCATTGGTTTTTGCGGGATCAGTCAGAGACTGCGCAGAAGCACGTGTCGCATCGTGGTATATTGCAGCATATCAAAAACCATGAAGGCATTCGTCCTAATTCGTTGACGAGAGGCTATGCAAACCTGGACTTCCTCCTGCCTGCACGATCTTTTTCGAGGTGCTGCAGTCGCAAGCACTCACTAACTGGTGCTTGCACTTCCCGTGCAGGCTCGGTGCGCCACCGCCAGTTCCCGGATTTTCATGGCCAGGGTCACTTGCTCCGCTTCAAAGCGAGGACCTCGATCTAAACAGCTTTATCTACCACCGCCCTGGTCGCATTCTGCTGCGAGGCATTGCATGTTCGGAAACGCCGGTGTTGCCTCTTCGAAAGGTGCTACTGTTCTGTGGCTTGCCGGGGCTGGTAGCTGCCATTGTAGCTATGTGACCTGCGGAAAGGTGCAGGCAGGACTACTACTTCTTGTGCTCGATCCTGTCCATCTTGGTGTACCAGCAGCGCCAAGAAGCTCTTGCAGGCAGTTCCAAACTGGAGCCTTCTCTTGATCGCAGAGCTTGCTTGCGAGCCGATGCAAGCGAATTCAGGCCAGGTGCTTCTGCGTTTGTATTGGCCGGAGCCCAAGTTGGAAGAGACTTCCTGATCAAAATGTTGTTGACTGGACGAGGCCTTGCCGAGCACGGACCCGCTGATGCTGCTGCACAGCCCTGCAAGGCACAGCTCTGAATCGCTGGACCCATGTCACAAGTCCCCTTGCCACGGGCTTCCTAGGGGGCAAGGTCGGCACCATCTAGAAGTCCTTCCGGGAGGTAATACAACTGGGCCTCGGATGGTCAAAAAAAACCCGAGCGGCAAAGCCCGAAGCCTCCTGATCCGCCCTTGACGCCACTTTGACTTCAGCGGTTTCAAGTCTGGCTTCTGATCGCGTCGGTTTAAGGGGCATGGTACGGGCCAGAAAGCATTTTTGCAGCTGCGGGTTTCATCTAGTCTAGGGTTCGTGCCAAGACTCGGCTCGTTGCGTCTGCCCCCAGGCTCGAAATACTTCTTCCGGTCATGGCCCGGAGCTCGGAGATTGTCGAGAAAAACTCGAGGAAGAGTCGCTGAGCGACACTGCTCTGAGGATTTTGCAGCTGTTGGCTTTCTTCTGCTGCTCAAGAGCCCCGCTTGACTAGAGCCTGTGACTGAGAGATCGCCATCCTCACATGTCTTTCAGTCCATCCGACTCTGCTCAGGCTGCCGGTAGTTCCTTCAGGATGCTCTCGATCTGATTTTCCAGTGAGTGTCCCTTGGCCTAGCTCGTTCGAAGTTCACCTTCTCCGAATCCAACCTAGCCTCCATCTGTAGGTGCTGGGAAGTCTGCAGCTTGACTTCACTCCGATATCACGCAGCTCTGCACACCTAGACTTTCAAGTCCCTGCGTCCGGGCCTGACATGTTCTGCAGCCTCTTGACACCGAATGTCTTTTGCGACAGAGGCTGGACTTCTTGCATCCTGGTTCGCTCCCGCTTCCTCGAAGCTTCACAAAGCCTGGCGTGCCAATCTCTGTGCTGGTGCCTCAGGATGAAAAGCTGTCGCGTTGGCTGGGTTGCATTCTCCATGCTCACCCAGCGTTGTCCCATAAAGGACTTCGTCTTCGGAGCAAGTTTTTTCGAATTCTCAGCATGACGCTCATGGACTGATGTCGGTCATCGTCAGGCAAGCTCGCGCTGCATGCGGGAGCATCATGCCCATCAGTCACACTGCTCCGGTTGGATTCGTGCGGGGTACGGAGCCTTCGCTGGTGCCCCCGTAAGCCGCAGAGGTAGCATCATGAGCATCATTGTAACACACGTGTGTGTGTAGGTACAAGCTCTAGCGGTCGAGCCCCGAAGCATTTTCGGCTCGACCGTTTTGAACTTCCCCTCTCTCTCCTTTCGCCCCTCAGCGGATATGGCTGCGCCTTCCTCTTCGCCGGGCGCCTTGGTCGACACCGTGGTCGCTGACCTGGTGGCGCCGCCACCTTCGACGACCTCGGCGCCTACGGCATCTTTGGTTGGGGCTTCGCCCTCGCCGGGCGAGATTGGAGAGAATGCCGGTCAGCCCGCGTCGGGCGCGCCGGCTGGGGATTTCGCCGGGTCGCCCTCGATGGGCGCTGCGGCCCTGGTCGAGACCGCAAGTGCTGAAGATGACGTGGCACCGCCTTTCATGGGCGTCCCGCCTTCCAGCGGCGACGAGGAAGAGCTTCTGGCTGATCGCGCCGGGGCTCCACTCCTGGGCGTGGACCTGGTCGACGCCGGGGCCCAGACGGAGCACTTCGCGCCGATCCTCGCCTTTGACGCCCACGACGTTGCCGTCCAGACGACAGGGGAGGTCTTCTTCTCCTCCTTCGTGGGCGACAGCACGCAGGAGGCCTTGGCGACGGCTATTCGTGCCCTGTCGCCTGGTGACCGATCGCGCGTCGCGCCTCGTCGGGGCGCTCCGGCTGGCGCCCCCGTAAGCCGCAGAGGTAGCATCATGAGCATCATCGGGTGTCCACACCGGCATGGTCGACACTTTGTATTGAATGGGTTCTGCCAGAGAGCGGATGCATCACTGCAAGCCTTGAGGGTTGAGGGTGCATGATTTTTCGAGGTCCAAGCGTGCACAGCTGGAAAGCCCACTCTTCGTTTTTGATATGGTGAATTCAGGCGGACACATGCACATGTACTTCAGGGTTGATGCCTTTTACATGGCTCTTCGGGAGGTGCGACGTTGGCCATCCGCGGCGCGCTGAAGCAGACAAGCTTGGACCTCGTGGGCTTTGGCTCAAAGCCAGACGCGTAAGACCTGCACCACAAGAGCCCAGGCCTCGACGTGGCCGGTTTCGGCATCGTCGGGAGCTATTTTTCAGTCACGGGCCTCGCCCTGAGACATTTTCCCCACAGTTTCTTCATTGAATGCCATTTACACGTCTCAGCACGGGAGCTACTTCCTCGGCTCATAAGCCGGCATAAGCAGCAGTTGTGAAAAAATTGCTTAAGTGGCTTTTTCGAGAATTCGTTTTCAGCTTGAATAGCGGTGTTGGCAGGAGGTTTACTGAACATGATATCTGCCAGATTGAATTTCCAAACTTCCTCGGTTGATGCCGGGCCTGCATTTGGTGGAGGCAACTCGGGGGGCGGGGCTGGATTGCACGTTTCACGGGCTTCTGTGGTTTTGGGGTGGGGCGGGGGCGGGCGGGGGTGGGGTAGATGGATACTTCAGCAGCCGAGTTTTGTGGTAAAAGCTGAGCACTGAGTAGTTGTCGAATTTGATCAGCGGCTGCCTCCTCCGCAGCTGCTTGCGCAGTGTATCCGATGTCAGGATACTCACGTTATTGGAGGTGTATGTCATGGAAAGTCACATGATCAGTGGCATGTGGGCAGGCGTACAGACTACAATAAGCGTTAAGTGGTGTCATGTGTTACACTGTGTCACTTCCGTAGAGACTGTGGACTTCGAGTCCTCTTCTGGTCGTTAAACCCGCCAGCAGGGCAGACACACTATTACATCTGGTGTAAGCTGAATGGTCTTGCAGGCTACGGGCCTGTGATATAAAGCTTGAAAATACTAGGATTTGCTGCTTTTGAGTTGTGGGTGAGTCTGTTAAGTGAAGCCTGCTAAGATGTGCGATAGTTGCCTCTGAATTGTGGGTGGGTCCGTGAAATAACACCTTCTAAGGTGTGCGACTCTGTGCGGGCCCATGGCATGATGCATGCCAAGATGTAGGATTTGTTGCCTGTTGTAACTATCTCTAACTTGTGCGTCGGTCTGCGAAGTAAGTGCCCCCGCGAAGAGAATCCGCTGAGCTTTCGTTGTCCAGGGCCCACTTCTCAAATCCAGGTAGGCATCCATAGCAATGCTGCGCAACATGAATTCTATATCGCACCAAGGCCGTCTCAGGCTGCCAGACCAAACCTTACAGGGCCAATAAGTGTCTATACGGCAAGCCCGTAGTTAGACTCGAAGGGGCAATGCTGCATTGGATTGTAATTAACATCCTAAGCCTGAACCGGCACAAGAGGCACCTCACCACAGCGGGGGTGCATATCATGTGTAAACAATGGGACAAGACACACCCCTCCACAGCGGTAGTTGTTTGCGCGTCTGTCTCGCGTGCATAAGGAGACAGGAGGCGTGCGCGCGCGCGCGCGCCTACAGGAACATTAACCATTTCTCTGGACTGCGAGTGCGAGAACCCAATAGTTTGTAGCACGTGCAGAATCAGAGTTAAACTGGCGACTTCGACAGCAGCTGAGGCTACACGCAGATGGGTCCATCAGTATTGCCACAATCTCTTGCGAGGTCTGGGAGAGTAACCGCTTTCTGGTGAGATGCTCGGGACGACTGCACTTTGGCCTTGTCAGGTTTGGCTCCTTTCTGCTTGCCTTATGCTCTCTTCGCCTTGGATTCTTTGTGGTGTTGCAGAGCTCTGCTTGCCTCGGCCAGGGTCTCAGGGTCTCAGAAAAGGGTTTAGGGGATCCCAGGAGCAGCAGCTCGCCGCTTCGTTGCTCTTGCCAGGCTCACCTCCGTCGGCTCTCTTCGCATCGCACTTGGGAACATCTTTGCCGCCCAAGAGGCAAGAAGCCCGCGAGCGGTCTCTGAGCAGAAGCTTGCGAGAGCTTGCGAGCTTCGGTACCTCAGGATGCATCGACCAGGGGCGCCAGTGGTTGCTGCTGGTATAGCCTGGATGGGACTTCCCACGCCTGTACTGGATCCCCTGTAGCGGAAGCCTCAGCCGCGCCGCTTCCGTGAATCTGGCCGTAGCCGTGACGATTGCTTTGTGCAGTCTCGGATCTCCCTTGCCCTTGCGATCTCTCGCCCACGTCGAAGCTGCCTCGCCGGCTGGAAGCCCAGCCTCGAGCTGCCTCTTCTAGCTGCTCCTTGCAGCGCAGCGCCTGAGCCTCTCTGCAAAAAAGAAATCTGCGTGGCGCTTCGCATCGCTTCGCATCGCTTCGCATCGCTTCGCATCGCTTCGCATCGCTTCGCTGCGCTTCGCATCGCTTCGCTGCGCTTCGCTTCGAGGCTTCGGGATTTGCTTCTCTGTCATCTTCCTCGTCCACTCGCAGCCTCGCGCGAATGGGGTCTTGTCCTTGGTGTTGCAGCCTTCGACCAGTGCAAGAGCCGCGATATGCTCATGGGCCGCGGTACAAAGGTCAGCCCAGCTTCTGATGGGCAAGCTACGATCGGAATCGCCAGCATCTGCAGAGAGCTCGGGTAGACTGGATCATGAGGCATAGGCCCCGTTCCTGAAACTGTTCAGCTCAGGTTCCTGGTCATGCACTTCCTGAGCCTCCTCTCCTTCTCCGCAGCTCTGCACGGCCGGTCTTCAGCTGAATCTTCAGCAGCGCCTTTCTGCTCGTGCCAGCAATCAGGTTGGGCCTGCAGCTGCCTGTCCACCACCTTTTCTCTCTCGGTTCGCTGATGCTCCTTCGATGCCAGATGCCCTGCTCGCAATCCGTTCGGGCGACCAAAGCCGGCAGCATACGTGCTCTTGTGGAGGTTCCGCCTGACCTGGTCTGCTCGTTTCTGCACCGGGTGAAGCATGTCTGGAGCGCGGGCCCCTGCGCATCCAGAGGGTTTCGACTCACAACTTGTGCCCATTTGGGAGCTGTGAAAAGATAGTGTCGTTGTGACTTTACTCCCCAATCTCAGATCTTACATGTTTTTTTCCTGTACCTGAATACGTACCGTCGCCTTCTGTTGAAGCCTGTCCTAAGGCTGGTAGCTTCTGTCCTGGGCCTTGCCCAGTTGGAGCCGTTGACGGCGTCGGACTCCCTGCCCCGAGTGCTGTGCAGCCGTGCAAGCCCGCACTCGTTCCAGTCTCGGTTGCCCGTTGTGGAAGGTCGCGTGGCCCTGGACAGCTGGGCCTGCCTTTGCCCGCATTGAAATCTGCGCATGCAGGCCCCGTGAGAATCCACTCTCGCTTTTGTGGAGCGATCTTGTCCCGCTCCGGCGAGGCCTTTTGCCTTCACCGAGGTGCACTCAGCTGGGAGCGTTTGTTACCTGTCAGTGATCGCGACGCGCACGTGACCATGCCACATGCCGCAAATCATTGAATCCATTCGCAGGTCCCGTGCTTGACTTGAAGTGCCACTGTTTACAGCGGGCCCGGGCAGAACCGAACTGTTGCTGTTGGCATCGGATTCGGCCCATTTAGGCAGCGAGCTCAGCACGGGCAACCGCTGATGTTTTGCCTTGTTGTGCATGGCACACGCGCTGCCGAGGCTTCTCCTCGTTTACCAGAGCCTTTTCCCATACGGGAAGTGTGGCCAGTGCAGCTGGCGTTGTTCGAATCGGCGGGCCTTGCGCCCGGCAGGCGAATGTGAGGTGGCAAGTTGTGCTTTTTTGCTGCATTTGGCTTTCACCCGTGTCCTCATTTCGTGCTGCTTGAGGCAACAACTACCAGTCTGTGGTGCCTTGCAGACTGGCGCACCTTTGTCGCTGCGGTCACTCGCGTGCAGCTGACTTAGAAGGCCGCTGCTTGCATGCTACGCCTGTACCCGGGAACTGAAGAAACGACAAGGGCCGCAGACTCGCAGTTGCTGGGACTGGGGGTCCGGACTGGTCCCGTGATCACACCATATCACGCTTCTGCAGTAGCCCTCTCCTTTGTCGGCTGAGGCCTGGCCTTTGCGGCGGCTGTGTTGGGATTTGGACACTTGGACGTCTTGCTGCTGCTGCAATCGCTTTCCTGTGGCTGCCTTAAAGGCTGCAAGACATTTGTCGTCTTGCAGAAGTTCGCCATTCTGGGACTTCGCTGCAGCTGTCACCTGCAAGGCCTCGAGCTGGCAGCTTCGACACTGGATTTCGCACATCCCGGCTTCACACTTTCAATGCAAGGCGCCAGCTCTAGTGCATCTCGTTAGAGCATCACTGGGGGGCCCTTGGGCCTTCACAGCCTTTCGACGTCTTTGGACTATAGGCTTTGCCTGATGCGATTCGCCTATTTCCGCCTCCAGCAAGGCTGGCGTGCTGCATTTTGCCATGGTGACTCTGCCTCGTGTCAACTTGCACTTGCACGCAGCCCGGAAACAGGTGCACTTCACGTACACCAACACTTACATCACGTCGGAAGTCTCCAGCACCAACCAACTGCAGTTTTATGCCGGATGCTTGGTACTAGCACCGCCCAGTTGCCATGAACACTTCGTGAGGTCAACAACCAGCGGTCCTTGAGCTTAATGCAGAAGCCCACGGGTCCTACAACGGGCAACGTTGGCGGAGCCCTGCACGGTCTCTGGCAGCTTAGACGGATTGGCAACAAGGGCTGACCCAAGCTGAAACGCATTGGGTGAACAAAGGTATTCCGACCACATGTTGCATATCTCCGATCGCCGACTGAAGAAGAGTATCCACCCCCTGGTCATGGCCTTGGCTCCTTTTTGCACGTGCTGACAGCTGGAACCTCTTTCTCCAGGCCACGGGCCTAGACGAGAGGGCATCCGCCGCAGGCACCGTGGCTCGCAACGGCGCATCTTCGCGAAGAGTGATTTCAGCCAGCTTGGCTTGGTCACAGGAGTTGTCGCCAGTGACGGTCAAGGAGCTGTCAGCTTCCGAGAGTGAGGTCTGGTCTACTTTAATAGATATTACCAGTTATTGGACCAGCCCGAGGTGTGGATCTTGCGGCAGCTGCGACCAGTGTCCTATTATTTCACGCTGCAACCTCGGAATGTTGTTTGGATGCAGAGCAGAGCTGACTCATCGAGGCGTGATGCCGAAGCCAAGCATCCACGCTTTGGCTTCATCGCTGATGAAGTTGCCGAAACCCTGCCAGAGGCTGCACGGTGCTCCTGCGAGGGCCCGAAGCGAGCCTGCGTGAGCCTGCGGTAAGTGGAGGTTATTCAGGAGTCCTCCGACGAACGAAAGATCAAAGGCATAGCTTACCAGGACAGCTGGCGCAGGGATTAGTTTCCGAGGGTGAGCCCGGCCGAACATGCAAGCTGTCAGGACCTCATCGCAGTCATGGTTGCTGGTGTTCAGCCCCGTGCTCAGTGTCTGACATCCTGCAAGGCTGCTCTTTTCACCGAGTCTTTCGGAGGTCGCTGACCTCCCGGCTCGAGCAAACAGAAGGCGTGTCACGCACGCTCTCGGCTCGGCCGATGCCCCAGGGAGAGCTCAGCAAGGCTCAGCAGGTCGAACGTGTCACTCCGCCCAAGGCTCGCAGCTCTGGAGTCCAGCTTCCTGCAGTGGAAGGCACCGGTCTGGGTCTGGGGGCAGTCTCTCTGCGAGACTTTGTGATCTGGGCCGAGAGGACTCGCTCTCGCGGCAGTGCTCGGATTTGGAGGCCGGAGCACCAGAGAGGGCCAAGCCCCAAGAGGCAAAAAAGGGCCCCAAGCCTAGACTCCAGAGCAGGCGCGGCTCCTCTCCGTAGAATCCTGGAGACGCATCTTGGCAAGACTCAGCTGATGGCGGTCGCTTTGCCTGACTGAGTCTGAGGGGTCGTCCGTGAGTCGCCACACTAGCTGAACGTGGTGTTCGAAGCGCACCCTTGGAACAGGATCATGTCTGAACATTCCGGACGTCGTATCAGCAAAAGGCGTGAATGCGCAGTGATGGACGCATGCCTGGTGCTGGAAGCCACTTCGACGGAGGCGTGCTTTTTTCAAAAGGCATGCACGGGCTGAGCTTGCTTTTTCCAAGATCAGATCCCCCCATCCGAGAGTCGAACAGGCATTCCTGGCTTCGGCCGAGTGCAGCGTGGATTTGAGGCCAGAGCAGAAGCATGCCGCCGACATGGCTATCGTGTAAGCCGCTGTAAGCCCGTGAATGTGCTGAAGTGCGTTGCGCAAAGCAGTCAGCCTCCAGCTTTCCCTGCCACGTTGGTGCTTCAGCAAACGGAAGGAGTCGCACGGCCATGTGCAAAGAAAAGCCCAGCAAGCCTTCACCATGTGAAGCCGCCCGACAGCGGCGCCGCGGGACTTGCCTGCACCCCTGCGATGAGCTCCAGCATATTGCACCTGCAGCTGTGATGCGGACCATGCGGCTCCCCCGCCTGCCCCGACCGGAATGTACATCGGTTCCCGGCTCGCTTGCATCCACGTCGTACCCAAGCACCCATCGGGGAGGGTTTATCCGAAGCGATGAACCGAAATGAACGGCGCCTTGACAGAGATGTGACAAGGAGATGATGTGTCCGCAAACGCGCTGTCGCCATCGTGCAGCAGTAGATTCCTTTGGGGTCTCCCTTTAGGTGGTGAGGCATCCTCAGAAGAGGTACTTGCATGCTGATAGCAATGATGTGAACCAGACACGTGCTTCCATCATCATTGTTTTGTAAACGGGCAGCTGCTCTGTCCGAACTGGAGCACAGGCCAAGGTCTTCGTGATGAATATGCACGTCGAGAAGGTCGTGCGATTGCGTTGGAGGACCATGACAATTTCACTTTGCCTGCAGGGCACCGCAGAAGCCATCCAGCTGGCTTGAAGATCACGGTGAGGAAGTCGCACGTGGCCAAGGTCAAGGACGAGTTCAGGACTGCTCAGCTTTCGCTTGGGGCCCGGGGGGTCTCGAGAGTTTCTGATTGCCAGGCATGTGGAGGAGCCAGGCCAGATCTTCAGTGCGGCCGAGACCGTGGAGCCGCGGAAGATCACCGGATCAGTCGGTGCGGCAAAGCCGCAATCCCAAAAAGCTCGAAGGAAAATAGAGTTGACATCAGAGCATTGCACAGCATGCTTGCTGCCTCAAGATGGAAGAGTACAGTTGCCGCGACAGCGAACAGGCAGCTTCCATTCCAAGCGTCGCCGCGAGGAGCCGGGCTCCTTTGTCCCAAGCGGGAGCTCGGAGACCGAGCACTTCTCGCTTTGCTGTTCCTGAGGTGTCTCCGAGCGGTGCCAGGCAAGGGCAGGTTCAGGTTGGTCCCTTGGCAAATGACTGACCAGACCTGTCACTATTCCTGCGGCCTTGAGTCACGCGCGCAGATATGACATCGGCTGAGATGGAGAAAGGTTTAGTCCCAGAATCTTTGCACGGGCCATTGTTTAGTACGTGTCGTGTGTATGTTCGGGGCTTCACAGGGGTTGTACATCAGTGTTGCATCGCGAGTGAATACTCCGCAGTTCATGGAGAGCCATCAGAATGAAGCTCTGGAGAATGCCGAACGCATTTTGGGAGAAGACTGTTGGGCGCAGACAGGGGATGCTTCTGCCTCCGATGTTTCAGACTGGCTTGCCGTACAGCGAGGAAGAGACTTATTTTTGCCCGGTTGGGGCGGCTTCGATGTACCTGAAGCCTTTCATGCCTGTCAAGCCGCTGGTGTGAAGGGCATCCCGAGCGTCGCTGAACTGAGGAGCCTCTCGTACTATGTCAGTATGATATCGCTTCTGCTTTCTCTTTCCAGCCGGCAAAACCAATACATGCAGTATGCTTGTCCCGAAACAATATCTTCAAGACCTCTCAAGCAGTGTGAGGAGCCCCTAAATCTCCTTGAGGCTGCTGTCCGGTCTCTGCGCAGCCCCGGACTTCCCTGCATGAAAAGTTCTAAGACCGGCGTATTCTCTAGATGCAGGAAAGCACAGAGGTCAATATCTGAACCTCAGCATTCGCAGTAGAGAGTGGGGTAGTCTGAGTCGGCACCCCTGCTTTGGCTACGGTTGCCTTGCAAAGGTATACATGTTTTCCGTATTGCTGGTTGGGGCTTGTTCCGGAGCAAAGTTGAAAGCATGCTGCACATGGCTGAGGTCACGGATACTTGGCAAAATTCTTTCCTGCTCTGCCGGACAAGCTGGGAAGCAATCGCATTCAACGTTTGCTTCTGGCTCCCGAGAGCTTGCTGGCCAGATATGTCGTTCAGCACAGGTCCTTCTGGGCTTGTGGCGAACACCTTAACAGACTAGATGAAGTTGAAAGGCACTTCGATGAGATTTGCACAGGCAGCAGCGCAAAAGTGTTGAAGGAGGAGCCACGCAAGCTTCTGAATCGCCTGGCTCGTGACCAAGCTGTTGCAGATCATCCGCTAGTGCATTTCACACATCTGGCTTCGCAAATTTCAGTTGGCTTCGACGAGTCTCTTGGGCTGTGCCAAAGCGAGATGCCGTGCTTCGAGCTGTCCGTGCTTCTTGACTCACATGCTGTCGTACGAGCAGCACAGGAATTGAACAACTGCGCAGCTGACTACGTCAGGGACATCCGGCAGAAGCGATGTGCCCTTGTCGTTCTTCGATCTAAGAAGTTGCTGGCAATGGGCGAGTGGGATTTGCATTGCCGCCGTTGGTCCCAGATCTCAGAACACAGCGATGAGCCAGTTCGTCAGGAATGGCTAACTATGTTTGAGCAGATGGAGGGTGACTGGCTCTTCCCCTCGATCGCGTCATTGTGCTTGCCTGACCTGTCGGGCAGAAGCCCATTCTTGCAAGACATGTCGGAAGATGTCGTTTCAATTTTCAGCCCTGAGGGGCAAGAGTGCTTGGAGCGCATCTGCAGCACCGTGGGCGATCAGCTGCGACCCTGCCTCGGGTGGCCATCTCTTCTGCCCGCCTCTTGCAATCTGGAGGCTGCCACAGCATTGCTTATTTGGACGGTCGCCGATATTCTTTGTGTGGAAACATCGAATTCAGATGCATTGGAAGTTGTCGACACACTGCTGATGCGCCGTGCTGACCCTCAGGCCATGACGGATCAAGGATGGGCTCCCTTGATGTTCGCCGTGCTTGCTGAGCATGAAGAGCTCGCAGCCAAGCTGCTGGAGGGAGCTGCAGATGTCGACGCCAGGAGTGGACAAACGGGGAGAACGGCCTTGATGCTTGCCTGTGGCACGTGCCAAGCAAGCATGGTGAGATTGCTAATACAGGGTAAAGCAGCGGTGGACTCTGCTTCCCGGATCGATGGGCGAACTGCTTTGCTGATGGCAGCCGGCAGCTTAGTTTTTCAGGCGACTGAAGCAATGTGGACGCTTGCAGACTCTGCCTGGCTATCTGGCTCTTCATGCTCCAGGCATTCAATATCGTTCTCTAGAGCTCCAAAGCAACTTTGAGGAGAGAAGAGAGTGAAACCGCCTGCTGAACACGCCGAGGGCTACGCATGATGATCGGATTCTGTACCCTGTAGCACGCAGCGTAGCTCCCGAGCCTTCAGTTGGCATGCCGCTGCCTCCGCCTCCATGGCAAGCAGTCCTTGGAAATGGCCAAGCCTTGCACTCATGCTGGTGCAGCTTGCCGGCAGTGTTCAATGGGCGTCCCCAGCTCTTAGTCTTAGTCTTTTGTTCAACCGGCCAGCCAAGGCAAAATGCCATCACGCCCATCGTGTTCAGATACGTGCCCCACCTCGCGTTCCAGAAAAGTTTGCAATCGACATTCCGAGCTTCTGCCAAGGCTACAACGGGTGCTAGAGAAGAGGATAGATTCAGCACCGTGGTGTCCATCGGTTGCCAGGACCTGGGAGAATGCATCTGTTTTGCAATATCACCGTCACAGAGGGCCGATCACGTCGTGTTTTTTTTCTCGAGGAGGGCCTGAAACTAGTGATGTCCTTGGGCTTGGTGATCTTGGAGCATGGAGGTCTACGAGGAACGTTCAAAGCGTTGCTGGCAATAGAGTTTGGCGACTCTATCCGACTGGCTGTGCCGGCGCTTCTCTTTGTTTTCCAAAACGCAGCAAGGCTCCCAGCATTGCTCTTCCGTTCTCTTTCACCGAAGTAGAGCGAGTTCGTGACGCATTGGAGGGCCTGCCAGCAGCTGGCCCAGGCGATGCAGCTTGCCACTGTCCATCTCCCGGCAGCTCTTTTCCAAGTCTTGTGGCAGGGGAAGACGAACTTTGATCGCAAAAAGAATCCGTGTAGCTTCCGTGTACCGCCACGGCGACTGCTGCTGCTGCTGCTGCTGCTGCTGCATCTGCTGCTGCTGCTGCTGCTGCTGCCAATTCGACTACTGCTGCTGCTGCTGCTGCTACTACTACTACTATTACCACCACCACCACCACCACTACTACTACTACAACTACTACAACTACTATCTACTATCTACTATCTACTATCATC
>CAJNJA010009601.1:324-14701 GCA_905231915.1 Symbiodinium necroappetens | reverse complement strand
TGACACATGTATGTGCACTCACAAGCAGCAGCAGTAGTAGTGGTGGTGGTCGTAGTAGTAGTAGTAGTAGTAGTAGTAGTGGCAGCAGCAGGAGTAGTAGTAGTAGTAGTAGTAGTAGTAGTAGTGGTAGTGGTAGTAGTAGTAGTAGTAGTAGTAGTAGTAGTAGTCGTAGTAGTAGTAGTTGAAAAGCAGGCTGACCCCGCTCTTCAGCTGAAGCCGACATAAAACCACGACACCTTCTCCTCAGTATCGTTCCAACTTTATCGGAGCGATCCTTGAAGGAATCCAAGAAACTATGAAGCACGGGAAACTACCTTCGCACGCTTTTTCACGCGAACAACATGACAGGTGATAGGGCTTCTGTGCACACCTATCCACAAGCTTAAAGCTACTGTCTTAAGTAGGCAAAGCCCTTTTGCAAAGTGCTGGCTTCTGCCGGGAAGTGCTGGCTTCTGCCGTGAATGCTGGCTTCTGCCCTGGAAGGCTTTAGCCCCTTTACACTCAATCACAGCTCAAGCCGCAAGTCTGCACATGAACTCTTTCAGGCGGGGCTGGCTTCACACACAAGCACCCCTCCTTGATGCCTCCGATAGGAGGGTCATCACCATACATCTGAAGCCTAGCCAACCTCTTCATCCTATGTTGACTGGATCATTTCGCCAGGCATTCAGACAATACTGACACATTGGCTTCCGCTGCGTTCTAGACGCATGTCTCAAACCATGGCAGTCAGGCCTCAAATGAATCCGGTCTCCTGAAGGACTGGTATACATGTCCTGTTCCCATGGCTGCACAATGTAGCGAATATTCGAGTTCGCAGCAGAAGCCTTTCTGTGGACGAAGACCTTGAAGACGTTGTCTTGCCCCCATATCCGCTACGTTCAGTTGCTCGCTTCTCATTTTCAAGCAGGGGAAGATCCTGGGATCGGTACTTCCGAATGAGCGAAGTCAGTCTTGCTTCCTGCTCAGCAGACCTCTCATCTCTTCCCAACAAAGCCAGCAACTCCTTGCCCGCAGCCTTTGACAGCTTCGAGCTCGAAGATGAAAGCATCTTCATCTTCACAGCCTCTTTTGCTCCACTCCCAGCAGATAACCGTTGTAACCATCACCAGCACCACAGCCACCCACAGTTCATAGTCTGAATCAACACCAGTATACGCAAACTGATTTCCAGACTCCGCACCCAAGGCACCAGCAGCACCAGCAACCAACCCTAAACCGATAATACTTCGGATTCACCTACCCAAGGCCCCTTCATGCAGATTGGTGACAAAGGTGGTGTTGGCTGTTGCTTCTGTTGTGGATGCTGCTGTTGCGGATGCTTCTTGATCTGCGGCTGCTGCTTGATCTGCGGTTGCTGCAACGAACTCCAACTTCTTGACTTCACAGGGAACACCGCACTTGAAGAAACTCCATTCCTCCAGTAACTTCCAAGCTCGGTCCGATGTAAGCTGCTTCGTGAGGCCATCTGCCAACTGATGCACACCCAGTTGATGTAACAGCTGGTAGCCCTCCGAGTTCACCAGCTCGACCAACCAATGTTCCCGTAGTCGAAGATGTCTGGTTCTCCAGCTCCCTCCCGAACTAGCCACTGCAATTGCCGCTGTGGCATCAACACGCAACTCGGCCACCTCCGGGGAAATGCCCGTGTCTTCGAGGATAGTCTTGACAGACCGCAACAGCTGTGCCCCCTCGCTCAAAGCAATAAGCTCGGCCTCGGCACTGCTCAGAGCAGTGAGCACCTGGTTGGCCGCCTGCGAGCAGATTGGGACACCCTTCCAAATCACCAGGGATCCCGAAATCGACTTTGTGCCGGCCGGGGAATGGGGATGCGTCCGTAAATAGCACCAGCCTCGCTTGCTGTCTTGGTCACCAGCCTCGCTTGCTGGTCTTGGTCAACAACAAAGGCGGCATCCTTGGTCGCATTGTAGTAGCACAAGATCTTCTTCGCAATCTGGATAGATCTCTCTGGCCGCCTTGTAGTTAACCTCGCCATCATCATCGCCGCATACGAGGCATCAGGTCTGGTCCTCTGAGTCGTCCGAAGGATTTCTCCACACCGCTGTTGAGCTTCCTTGACCAGGGCCGGGGATGTATCGGCATCTCCAGGTACCTCATCTGTAGCCCATTCCCTCATGAATGGGACCTTGCTGAACCCAGTCACCTGTCTCTTTCTCAACAGCTCCTCGATGTAGCCGGGTTGAGCAATCTTCAAACATCCAGCTTCAATCAAAGATAGCTCCAAGCCCAAGAACCGAACCGTAGAGTTCTTGGAAACCACTTCACGCCCGCTGGTCTCCCAAGTTGCTTCCAACCAGTCAAAGAAGCCGTGCACATACTCCGGAGGTCCCACCGCCAACGTGTCGTCGACGTAGAAGAGGATATAGCCGACAATCGACTCCTTTCCTTCCAAATCAACCTCCACCAACTTGTGAAGATTCTCATCGGTCACGCAAGGAGCAACCCTCATCTCACCACCATTCGGAGAGCGCCATCTCGCCTTCGCGGTTGTAGCATTCCTGTGCTCAGACCACCACTTGGGGCTCCTCTGGAAGCCATAGACTGCAGCCGTAGCCAGCCACGGTTCTCCTGGTTCCGCCAAACCACCTCTGATCATCGCCCTTGGGGCTTCCATGGCATACTTTCGTCCATTCGGGAGCTCCGGGATCGGTGCTCTCAAGAATGCCGCCGTGATGTCATCGGTGGCCGCAATCAATCCTGGGTGGGCGTTCATCTCCGCCAGGCAAATCCTTACCAGGTCAATCGTTGCTCCCGCCGAATACACATCTCCCAACTCCTCCGCGGTTTCACCAGAGAAGTTTCCACAAGCCACGCACCTGACCTTCCGCCGGATCTTGCCAGGTTCCAAGCCCGGCTTGATGGTGAACACAAGTTTGCTCGGAACAATAACCACGCCCGGGTCCTTTCTCATCTGTTGTGCCTCCGAGCCCTTGTATCTTCTTATCGCACCCATCTTGTCCAAGGCGGCAAGCTCAGCTTCCATGGCAGGGATCCAAGCATCGACAACGGGTAGAACTTCTCGAGGATCGACAGTATGGTCGAGTTACCTTCAAAGGATTTTCTGGGGTCACCATGTTCACGATGCCCTCGATGTTGGGGGTGTAGATATTTTCCGGGGCAGCCTTCATCATACGTACCTCCCCATCCTCAGAGAACTCATCTTCTCCCACCTCCACAAACTTCATCCGCTCGTCGGCTTCCTGAACACTCATCACCGCCAGCCTTGGAATTCCCCCGCGAAAATCCATATCCGGTACTGGAGGATCTCCACCATCTGCGCGAGGTCCATCAGGCTCAACTGGACGAGCCACTACGCGTCGTCGATGAATCCATAGCATCACCATCTCCTCGATGTTCAACACCTCGTTGTAAACTTTGCATGCCTTAATCCAATTTGCATTCATGCCATCTGGGTCAAAGCTTGGGGCTCTGGTAGTTGTCATAGCAATCATGCGTCCCACCTGCAGCTCCTCGCCATCATCATTGACCAAGAAAATCCTCGGATGTTGAACCCAGTCACGTCCTAGGTCCGCCGCAATAGCTGCAGGGATCACCGAGTTCAAATCCCCGTCCTGAGGCCTGATGTACCTCCACCTCGCAGCCATCTCCGCGATGTAGTGGTCTGCACCATACCTTGCGCTTGTAGTGTTCCACTCATCCTCGGTCATTCTGATGTGCATGAAGGTCTCCACAGGCTCCAGTTCCATCTCCATGTGTTGGGGTTCCTGAGTCTCTCCGCCCTCGTTCCCAAGGAGCTTGCACATCGTTGGCGTTGACGCCGCCCTCAAATCCTGAGGTAACCGAAACCCCAAGCTCGAAACAATCTCCTCATCGAAGCGGTTGATCTTATCCAGGCCCCTCACATTGTAAACTGCCAATACTAGTCGATCTCCAACCCACGGCCTTGTGGCGTGCCATCTTCTTGAGTTGAACGAAATGACCCGCTTGCTCCCCTCCTCGGACTGAAAGGTCTTCACGCTCCCTCTTTCTCCATCCAGCCACACTACATCCTCTTCGTTGATCTTCTCCTCAGCCTGAAGTTGAATCCACAAACCACCATCCTTGAAGTCGCTGATGGGGATGAGGTAGGACAACTTGTCCCTCGCATTGTGTCAATCACGGTGTCTTTTCACATTCAAGTTCCGATGGATTGAGAAGGTAGACCAACATCCTGTTTCACCCAGTCTTTCCTGGATAAACAAGTTCACGATCTTGGTGGCCAACGGATAGTCCTTCGTAGAGTTTCTGACTCCCAGAACACCCCCATGACGGTACACTCCAGACGCCCATGCCTTCGGTGGCAATCCCGTGTCACACCCGTGTCTCCACAGTCATCAGTCTTTCTTCCTCTTTTCGGGCAACAACTCAAATAAACGCTCCACGACAGACTCGTCAATCCTGAGACCCTGGTTAAGGACTACCTGTGCATAAACTTCAGGGTCACGGATCTCCTCCTGATCGCTAGGTGAGTCATCTTCGTCGGGTTCATGATCGGGATTGTGTCCGAGAACTGCAACGCTAGGACTCTGTGCCTCATGATCACCACGGACTCCTCCCGTTCCTTGGACACAGATCTCCTCCTGATCGCTTGACAGGTCATCATCGTAGTGTTCCAAAATAAGTTTTCCGTCACGAACTGCAACACGTGGCGCTGATGCAGTACGCTCACTTCCATCGCTTCCTGGAACATGGCTTGAAGCCCCGATCTCCTCCTGATCGCTAGGTGAGTCATCATCGTAGGGTTTCAGATTGGGATTGCGCTCGAGAACTGCAACGCGTGGAGTTGACTTCCCATGTATTCTCAATCTCCTTGGTGGTGGCTCCCGGTCGCCTTCGAAAACCAATCGCTCCAAGTCCTCCTCCGGCTGATCCTCACCCGCATCCACAAGCTTCGCCTTATCTCTCACACTTCTAGTGTGGGTGAAGATGCCGTCCACGTACACCAGGTGTCCATCAGCGACCTGGTCAGGAAGACCCAAGTACAGTCCTTCAGCCCAACGTTCCTCAAACTCCAAACGGATCAGAGCACCAGAGGCCGCGTACCTCCGCTTCTTCACCAACACCTTGGCACCAAAGCTGGTCATCATCTTGGGAACTTGTTTCAACACCCTCGTCCTCCGCATTGATGCCACAGCCTTGGCTGCCACTGGCCAGAATGTCTTTCCAAGCCCCGACGTTGACAATGTCTTTCTGGTCCAGCTTGAGCTCTTTCACAGCACATTCTGCAGCACCGTTTCCTTGAGGAACTCCTGGAGTACTTGTTGAGGTTCTTACAGCTTGTTGATGTAGCCATTGAGCCAGTGGTCTCGCCGTAAGCTGAGCTGCACGATCGCTGTGAAACCTCAGCACAGGAATGTTGAGGCTTTGGAGGTACAAGACAATTGACTGAATCACGGAAGCGATGGTGGGGCCCTTACCATTGAGTAGAGGCTCGGCGAGCAGTAAGTAAGTGGCCTTGGGGGCTTTCACATCCAAAGGAATGGGTCCCACCCCTGCTCCAATATCCACTTCCTCTGGCTCGTCTTCTGCGTCCAAGGGATCATGGGGGTTGAACCCACAATGGCTGCAATTCTTCCTGTAGCAGCCCCCCAAAGCAACGGCACGTACGCCCTTGTGATAAGATCTCCTGGAACATTCACCACAGCAGCATCGGGGCCGTACTCCTCCGCCTTTGGCTGCTCTTCGTCACGATGCGCAGGAAGGTGAACCACCCATCTTTTTGACTCCAACATGCGCTTCCGGAGCCGTCTGGGAAACGGGAGGCTCTTCAAGTGGTTTCAGCCTTCACCAAGTTGAACAACCTGGCGTCGCGGGTCCAACATATTTTCTGGAAGCATCTGAATGAACGAACCCTGCTTGGCCTTCCAAAGGTCCTTGGCGAAGCCAATCTCATTCACCAACCTTGCAGCCTGTTCTTGCGCCAGCTCCGGACAACCACCTCTGAGCGAAGTCCTCAGTTCTCCCCATACAGGATAGACCACCTTGAAGTTGCCTTTCTTCCAGAAGATCTCACAGCCTCCAGCTTCAGCCATTGGAAGAATGGGTTGCGTTTCCGCCGAGGTGGACAGGATGGCACCGGACTCAGCTTGTAGTAGATCTCGTTTGTCATCATTGGTCAAGGTCACGGACACCCGAGTCGCCGACGCCATTTCCGCACCATCGCGTGGTTGTCGTAGGGATGTGGGTGGCCCCCGGGAGTCAATCAACGTTGGAATTCCTTCATCAACACGATTATTAAGAGGAGTTCTCTTGGCCCCTTTTAGCTCCACTGCTTCCTCCTTCACTCTGATCGCCTTGAGTCTCAGCTCATCAAGCTGTCGTTGAAGTCCTTCAAGGGTAGCAGTTGGTGTCGAGGTTGTGGTAGATCCCGAACTCATCAACGACCTCAAAGCCTGAGCAGCATCCCGCGCCTCCTTCATTTCTCCAGTGCCCGCCGTGGAGGTAGGATGTCCAGTTGTAGTAGGCGAAGGCGGCGGTGTTGGCTGCGGCTCCGGCTCCGTCGTCAAAGACCTGCTGCCGGGTTCCCAGACCTTCCTTCCTCCTTTGAGGACGGCGTACTTGGAGCACTCTTCGCCTTCGCCTTACCCTTGGGTTTAGACCGTGTCCATGCCCTCAGTCTTGGTTGGGCATGAACTCGACTGGTGTCCTTCCTGCCCCTTGTTGTAGAGAGCGAAGCTTTGGGTCCCGTTGTCCATCTCCTGTTCCAGGCTTGGTAGTCGTAGGAAGCCCATGAACCATGTTCTCCGCTTCGGCCCTCAAATGCTGGTGAAGCTGCAATGCGGACCCACGTAGGACTCACATCCACCCCCAGCTTACTCTTCACAACTTGGCCCACAGTTCTCCAACTAAAGCATTGAGACCCGTGACAAGGAGAGAAGGGTCGGGCTTCGCGATGCTAAGGTTGTCAGCCCCTCAACAGCATCCTTTCCCACTGCCTCAAGATTGACACCATTTCCGCCGCCGACTGCGCCTTGGGAGGGTGACCAGGTACTGAGGATATAAGCCTTTTTCGCTTTCACCTCCAGGTTGATACATCGCGTAGAGTCAGAACAGCAGGGCAACCGAGACCTTGTTATCGATCTCGCCACCATCTCGGCGAACAGTCTCCTCCATCGCCTGTAGCAGCATTCCCGCCGTCCTCGCGCTCAACCTCGAAAACTTGCTCTCAAGATCCTCAGCCGTCGGCGATTTGTGGGCAAGCCTCTCGTAAGGTCCCAAGGCCACCCACGTCCGGTAGCTCTCCTGCGCTCTTTTCTTGACTGAGTCCCACCACCAGGAGCGGCTGTCCGAAATATCACGAAGCGGTCCGTCAATCACCTCAAGCCAACCCTGGAGGGAGACTGCACTCTCGTTGCCACTGGGTGCCGGTAACGAAGGCAACGTTGTAGTGCCTGGCTTGCACTGCTCAGGCGCCTCGTCGGTGCCCTTTTTGTCCAGCCTATCCAGCTGCGCTTGTTGTAGTTGATGAACTCCCTCGGCAACTTTCTCCAAAAGCCTCTCACTCGCAGTCATTGACGTCGTTGTACGAGGGTGCTCCAAAACAACATTCTGAGAACCCAACACAGGTTGTCCGCCAGTCATCTGCCTTCCACCGCCAGACTCGCACTGAGTAGCACTGATACTCGGGCCATAACTCACTGGCGGGCCCTTCGGTCCCCTCATGCCATTGTCAGGGTCGGCGACTGAGTTTTGCAGTCCTGGAGGTTCACATAGGTCTCCCGCTGCCCTCGTAGATCACCTCGAAGCTGCTCCTCACGTAGATCACCTTGAAGCTGCCCCTCGTGTAGCTCTCCCTGAAGCTGCCCTCCACGTAGATCACCCTGAAGCTGCCCCTCGTGTAAATCACCCGCGTAGATCACCTTGAAGCTGCCCCCGTAGTGTAGCTTCGTACAGCACAAGGTTTCTCGCATTTTGCACTATCGGAACCTTGATTATCACAAAGTTTTGGTGTGTGGCCGTAGCATCACGGATGTGTACCAGCCCCCGGGACTGATTCGTTTTGACTCGTCTGTGTGTCGTACTTGCAAGCGCAGGGCGATTGCAGATGGACTGTAAAGGTTCGATTGTTCCTTGTAACATGTCGCCCAGGCCCAACCGAACTGGGACATGTATTTTGCGACGATTGCAGGATCGTCCGATGAGGATTGGAGACTTGTGTTTTGTACAAGGCGGCACATTGTGCGTGTTTCCAGGATGGAGTCTTGGAGACATGCATTCTTGTGCTGCTGACTTGCGGCTTTTCGGGTCCAAATGTTTGTAGAGTGGAGTGTTTCTTTCTTGCTTGTGCGAGCGAACTCTAACACTGCTCAGGATTTTGGCTGTGATCAGATATCTTCTGCCGCCATGGCTTTAGTGGACAGCGAAGCCGCTTTTGCACAGAGGTGCAAAGAAGTGGACGCCGAGGGCTTGCGTGGGCAGCTGGCGGGCGGCGCAGGGTTTAACCACCTTCGCTAAACTCGCTTACGCCTGCGGCACACCTCAGGAGAAGCCGACTTCGGCCGAGTTCGAGGCTTTTACTGGCCGTGTTCTTGGTGCTGCACCGCGCCTTGGGGACGTCAGTTTATTGAAACGCTTAATGTTCGAAGCTGCTACGCTTGTAATCGCTCAACTCAAACAAGCAGTGCAAGCGGAGTCAACCGAAGCTCCACGGCGTCTCCCTGCTGCGGAGAAGGCGGCTCGCGAGGTGGAGCAGCGGAATCGCCTTGCCGGCGTCAATATCGAGCGAGAACTCGTACCGTCACATGCCCTCATAGACTTGTGTAATCACATGGTGGATCTCAATTCCATCACGTGGATATCTCCAAGCAAATGCACCAGCCGGGAATCGGAGATCCAGCTTTCCACACGTGATCAGTCTAAGGTTTTCAAGTTGGAGGATCATACGCTTAAGGTTTCTTCCGAGGCGCACAAGGATGAGGCCGATTACTCCTCGCCTCTGAAGTTGCAATGGTGCCTTCAGCGCCGCGGCCTCGCGTTGGATCAGTGCAAACTCATGTCTTGGTCTGCGCATGAGAAATGGGTGCGCACTCTTTTGCAGTCAATGACCCGTGATTGCCCGGCTGATTTCACTCGTCCTAATCTGGCCCAGATTGTGCAGGCTGATCGTGAGGCCTTTCTCATCATGGCTGCTGAGGTGCGTGATCTGCGGCCCAATGTGGACGGGTCATTCCCAATGTCTGTCGCATTGGAGGCCTTGCGGACTGACCCTCGAATTACCATGTTCTTGATGGCTATGCCGTTCAAACGGTCTGTGGCTGTGGATGCTGACCGGCCCCCGACTCCACCGGGTGCTGCTGCTGCTGCAAAAACACGGTCTGCCAAGCGTCGTGAACGGGAAAAGCGTCGTCGTGAGGCGGAGGCGGCTAAGCGGGCGGGTACCGAACCGCCCCGACGTGCTGACCCGCCTAACAAAGGTGCCCGCTTGACCCCTCCCGCCGAGCTGGCGTCGTGTCATCAGAAGAGCGCTGACGGCAAGCCCATTTGCTGGTCGCACAACTTGAAGGACGGTTGCAAGGCTCAGACGTCGGGTTCGCCCCCCGCTTGTTCTCGCGGTGTTCATGTTTGTGCTTTCTGTCGGAAGCCCGGTCATAGCTTCCAGAATTGCCGTGCACGCAGTTGGAAGGGATCCAAGGCCGAGTGACTCTCGGTGCAAGCTGAGGCACTGGATGGTGTCCGGCCATATGCCAACATCCTCTTTTTTCCTCCTGTGCCCGACGCTGCTGACCGCTTCCCGTGTGAAACGGAGGCCGAGTCACTGGCTGTCACTTGTCTTTTGGATGGGCGCATCAATTATGAGCAGTTGCGTCTCTTGATGGAGCCGCTTCCGGGGGAGAAGCCTGCGCGTGCTTCGGGTCAACCTGTGCCCGTGGGCGAACCTGCCAAATCTTTTACTACCGGGGCGTATGTGTATAGTGATGTTTGTGGCCTGCGGGCCAACGCCCGCTGCTTTCCAGCTACTTCCATGCTGCTTGCATCCATTGTTTCTGCAATTTTCCCTGATGCATCTTTCAGTGCCATCGCGCTTTTTCGGAACATCTCTACGCCGTTGCATTCTGACGAGAATAACGAACTTGGATGTGACAACCTGTTGATCCCCTGTTCTCATTTTGAGAATGGTCAGGTCTGGATTGAGGGTCCCGGCTCGGTGCCTTGCCCTCTCGACTCGACTCTTACTGGTTCGTTGCTTGAGACGTCCGGTGGGCCCACTCAGTTCAATGCACGACTCCGGCACGCCACTTGTGGCTGGACTGGGCTGCGACTGATGCTTGTGGCCTTCCAAGTGCGTAACATTAGTACACTTCCCGCTGATGCCAGGGACACGCTGTGCCGTTTGGCCTTTCGGCCATGCCGCGTTGCGCCCAAGCATCTTTCGGCGTGCGCTGGCCCGGAGTCGACTTTTGACTCGTGTGTTGGTCAGCCGTCAACCGATATCATGATGTGCACAGACTCCTCTTCGTCACCAGGTTCTGTCGACCCTGCGTCATCTGCTGACCAGTGCGTTGATGTGGCTGTGCTGGCGTCTTCCAAAGACGATTGCATGCAAGATGTCTTTCCTGTTCGCAGGTCACCCTTGGTCATCGAGGTCTTCGCTGGCACTGCTGTACTAAGTTCCGCTTGCATGCACTTTGGGTTTCGCACTTTAGCGGTTGATCGTGCTTCCAAGCAGTCGCGCTTTCCTATTCAGACCATGGATTTGACTCAGGAGCACGACCTCAACATGCTCCTGGACATCATCCGTCAGGAACGTGCAGAGATTGCTCTTGTGCATCTCGCACCGCCGTGCGGAACTGCTTCCGCTGCCCGGTCTGTTCCCGCTCCCCATTTAGATCGGGTTGGTTTTCGCGCCCCTAAGCCCCTTAGGTCGATTCAATACCCGATGGGCTTGCCCACTCTCGAAGGCCAGGATTTGCTGCGTGTGACGGCGGCAAACACTTTGTATGCTGCCGTCGGTCGCATCGTTGGCGTCGCAACCTCCTGTGACATTCGAGTTACGGTGGAGAACCCGGCCAACTCGTTGGCCTGGCTTTGTGACGGAATGAATGAGCTTCTGTATTACCCAGGTGCATCCGAGGTGCTGTTTGATCACTGCATGCACGGTGGCACTCGTGACAAGTGCACGCGGTGGTGGTGCAATGATCATTTCTTTGATTCCTTGGCACTTCGGTGCTCCAAGGATCACCCGCATGCTTCGTGGAAGCCACGATTCAATGCTTCGGGGGTCGACTTCCCTACGCACCACGAGGCTGCCTACCCCTCCCTGCTCTGTGAACGCATTGCTTCGTTGTTGGCCGACGCTCACCCACATGTGACTGCTCTGCGTCCTCGGCCGGCGACACAGGTGTTCCTGGACAAGCAGCCTCGCTATGCTCGACCTTTGGTATCTAACTATGCGGGTTATGATACTTGGGCTGTCCCGTTGTCCCGTGACGCCTGGGCTGACCGTATCCTTCACTTGTATCCCAAGGGCTCGAAGGTGCTACGACGCAAACTTGTTCCATGGGGCAGAGTGCGGGTTTGCGCCAAGTCAGTTTGTCCATTATTGGATAGACAGGCGACTGCATCCTGGGATGTCACAGTCAAGTTTGCAGAACCTGATCGGCACGACGGCATGGAGTTCGACCCGGCGTGTGAGGAGGTTGCCACTCACAAGGTGGTAGCCCTGGTTCTTCCGAATGAGTGCGGGCCTACAGATGACATGGCGGAGCTCCTTTGCTTCGGCGTTCCAAGGGAGCCTGATGACTTTATCCGGCACGCTGTCATGGCCGGGCACCCAAGAAACCTTTTGCAGGATGCCGTGGATGGGCCGGCCAGGTCTGTGGCTCAGTGTGTCTTGCTTGGTAAGCACGAGCGGGAGCGGCTAGTTGACAAGACGGTGACTGCGTGGAAGGTGATCAAAGAGGAGCGTGCCTCGGACAACGAGAGTCTCCTTTCCCAGGGACCCGATCATATAAGGAAGGTGCTTGCCAATAAGAATGTGCTTTTTTGGCGGGACATCCTGAACTCGCTTGATTTTGCGGATGTGGACCTGTGGAAGGACCTGAAGCAAGGCTTTCGCTTGACGGGGTGGATGCCGGCATCAGGAGTTTTTCCAAAACGGTTGAGACCGCCTGCCTTGACAAAGGATGAGCTCCTGTCTCAATCAGTTTATCGGACCCCTCTCACGGTGAGCTCGATTGCCAAGGGTGCCAATGATGATGTGGCAAAGGCTACTTGGTCGGAGACCAAGGCGGAGATCGAGAAGGGGTGGATTTTTCTTGATGCTTCGTACGATCCTCTCCGCATTATCCTGTCAAGGAGATTTGGGCTGCAACAGCGAGACAAGACTGGCGTGATAGATGACGGCAAGGCGAGTGGTCTTAATCTCCTTTGTGGCTTGATTGAGCATTTCACTCTCCATGGCGTCGACGTCATCGCTGCGACGCTGATCTGTCTGCTGAAGCTTGCGCGAGAACGCAAGGGACGTCTCTTGGGCAAAACCTATGACTTGGTCAGTGCCTACAAGCAATTCCCTGTGCATCCCTGTGCATGAGGGGGACAGGAAGGTTCTTCGCACCGGGGTTATGAATACGGACACTGGCGATGTGGCTGTCTTCGGCTCCAATGTTTTAAGCTTCGGCGCTACCGGGAGTGTAGCCGGATTCCTTCGGATTTCTGCAGCGCTGTGGCATGCAGGCGTGCAGGGCTTGGCCATCCCTTGGCTAGCCTACTATGACGACTTTCCAGTTTTTGCTTTCGAGGATGAGGCAGATTGTGTGGAACGAGCTGCTGATGCCTTGTTCGACTTGATGGGCGTGGAGTACGCCAAGGAAGGAAAGAAGGCGACGAATTTCGGTACTTCAGTGTCGGCTCTTGGGTTGGTTTTCGACTTAGCTGAGTTCTCCAACGGTCGTGTGACGATCCGTCACACGGAACGAAGGGCTCAGCGGGAAACTCTGAGGCATCATCTGGATCACGAGACTTTGTCGCCCAAGGAGGCTGAGGTGCTGCGTGGCCGTTTGCATTGGTACAGCTCGTATCTTTTTGGGCGAGGACCAGCTGTTGCTATGAAGACGTTGTCTCGCTGTGCTCAGGGGCGAGAAGGTTCTAACTTTGTGAACGACGAGCTTCGTGGCGCATTGAGCAAGCTTCTTGACCATGTCGAGAACGCACCACCTCTCCGCATCAACGTGGCCTCGGGGAGGACTTTCTTCCTCTTCACGGATGGATCTTATGAGCCCTCGGGGGAAGTGGTGGCAGGCATCGGTGGGATTCTCTACGACGATGCAGGCATGCCTGTATCTTTCTTCAGTGGATCAGTGCACCCGTCTGACCTGGAAGTTATGCTTGAGACGTCGTCACATCCCATTTATGAGATTGAGCTTTATGCTGTGTTGGCAGCTTTCCGATGCTGGGGAACCTTGCTCAAGGACTCCTTCACTGTGGCCTACATCGACAATTCGGCCGCCCAGGCCGCCCTGGTTGCAGGCTCGTCAGGCACCGACCTCGGTTCGAGGATTGTCGAGTTGATTGGTGAAGCTGAATCTTCAGTGTTATGTCGGCCGTGGTACAGCTGGGTGCCCACTCACTCCAACCCGGCTGATCCACCAAGTAGAGGTGAGGTTGCATCTCTGATCAAGCAAGGGGCAGACAGAGTGTTCCACACGCAACGATTGCTATCTGGTTGATCGCACTTCAAATGGGGTAGATGCGGGTGCGATAGTATGAAGCCTTGTGTCGCTGCTGGTGACCATGTGCTCATGCTTCGCTTGATGGTTTGTCATTCAAGAAAAGAGTTTCGACCCCATTGCCCTCTTCGGAGGAAAAAGAAGGATGCGTCTCCAGTGTTGCGCGGATTATATGGAAATCAATATTGGATTCACTGAAGAGCCTTTTCAGAATATATTTTTATATCTGGAGATAAATATTCTACGACTTGCTTTGCATGGCACTTTCCTTCACAATTGGAATAAGTGATCATATCGCTTGCGATTGCCACTTTATTTCTTTTGTGATGGAAGGAAAAAATTATTGATTTGAAATCAAGTTGTTTTTCCGGAAGTGCATGCATGAAGTCGTTGTTGTCTCCGAAGTTCAGGCTCGATTGGAGCCGTAAACGAAAGATTTTTCCCGCCCATGGTTTGTCATTCAAGAAAACCGTTTCGACCCCATTGCCCTCTTCGGAGGAAAAAGAAGGATGCGTCTTCAGTGTTGCGCGGATTATATGGAAATCAAATCTTGGATTCACTGAAGAGCCTTTTCAGAAAATATTTTTATATCTGGAGATAAATATTCTACGACTTGCTTTGCATGGCACTTTCCTTCACAATTGGAATAAATTATTTGCATGTGTGCACCATGAATCCCTAAACCCTAAACC
>CAJNJA010009600.1:0-14532 GCA_905231915.1 Symbiodinium necroappetens | reverse complement strand
CCTAACAGCCCCTAAACCCTAAAACCCCCTGCAGCTGTAGACCCTAAAGCTCGTAGGCGTTCGTTCCCCAAGTCCTTTCTGCAGGTGGTGTGAGGCACTGGCGCGGTTTCGGCATCGGACGGCCGCGGCCTAATCTAGAAGCTCTCACATTCCTTCACCGAAGAACCGAAGCCGACGTGTACAAGGGTTCAAGCAAGAGTGTACGGCGTTATTACTGTTAGACCCCAGGGTTTGGGACATTTGGACTTGATGATTTACCCCAAACCCTCAACCCTAAACCGGGTGTGGGACTTTTCGGGTTTTGGTTTTCGTGTTGTGAGGTTTCGGGTGAGTCCTCGGCGGTGCAAGTGCACAGCTTGGGATGTTTTGCAGTTTTCCTTGTGCTCTGGGATTTACGGTGTAGGGCTTAATTGAGCCTTATTGTGTTGGTAAATAGGTTCTTGTAGGGATCTTAGAGGCTTAATCATGCTTTGCGGAGGGCCCTTACCTTATTACCCGGAGTGGTGCGCGCCGTGTTGCAGATCATGAGTGCTGTTACTGTTCCTTGAGTCGCCACTAACGGTAGTATGGTATAAACCCTAAACCCCTAAACCCCTTAACCCTAAACCCCTAGACCTTATAGAACCCTTATAGATCCCTTTAAGAATCCCTTTATATAAGGAGCCCTTTAAGCAACGACAAACCCCCTAAACGGCCCTCACTGTTGGGGCTTGAGTTGTCGGTGTCTCTGGACTCTGAGGCTCTCAGGGTGTCCGGTGAAGTCGATTCAGGGTTTAAAGTTTAGGGTTTTAAGTTTAGGGTTTAGGGTTTTAAGTTTAGGGTTTAGGGTTCAGGGTTTTAAGTTTTGGTTTAGTTTAGGGTTTAAAGTTTAGGGTTTAGGGTGAAGGGCTTGATAAGGTGAGAGAATGACATTTATTATCGTCATCATAAAGTCTCTGCAAGATCAGAGTGTGGCAGCGTGCCCCAGAACCCCAGCCGCAGCCCCAAGCCGTAACTACTCCAGCCAACTGCATCAAGGTCGCACGGAGTCTCGCATCTAGCTGTTGAGGTCTTATTGGAGCAGTTTGGGACCATTTTCCACGTCCTTGAAGGCCTTATAAAGCTTCCTGGGCATAGGTAGCTTGGGCGGGGAATTAAACCCCAAGACTTTACCCTAAACCCTAAGGTAAACCACAACCCGGAGAACGGATCATCAAATCCACCATTTTCCGGGCAAGAACCTTCAGAAGCTCAGAGCTGCAGCCTTGCGTTCAACCCTGAACCTTAAACCCTAAACCCTATATCCTAAACCCTGAACCCTATATCCTAGACCCTAAACCCTATATCCTAGACCCTAAACCCTAAACCCTAAGGGTTTAGTGTTCAGGGTTTAGGGTTAACCCAAAAGGGCACCGTTTTCCAAGGCCGTCGCTGCATCGCACTGGGACGTGACTTGGTCATTCCGTTGGCCCAGCAACCTTACAGTAACAGGTCTCCAAAGCGTGCCTGTGGGTTTCGTACTCCAGATGGGTGCTTACATAGGGGTTTGTAGTGTTTTGATGAAGTAAGATCTTGAGGGCTGTTACCCCAGAACATTTCGAATTATTCATTACCCGGAGAGCCCAAGACTTTTTAAGTAAGGAATGTACCTTAAATTATAGGCGCCCTAATATTATGATTTAAGATATATTTAAGTGGTATTGCCTAAACCCTAAACCCTAAAATCCTAAACCCTCAATAAACCCTAAAACCCTAAAGCCCTAAACCCCTAAAACCCTAAAGCCTTAAACCCCTAAAACCCTAAACCCTAAAACCTAAAACCCTAAGCCCTAAAACCCTAAACCCTAAAACCTAGGTATATTCCTTAGTTCCCATATAGAACCCCCATAGAGACCCTTATAGATCCCTTCAAGGAACTCTCTAATTTCAGGGTATAAATTCCTTATTTAAAAGGTATATTGGGCTCTCTAAACCCCTGAACCTTAAAAACCCTAAAACCCTAATCCCTAAAACCCTAAACCCTAAAACCGTAATCCCCAAAATATTCCTTTTGGGCTCTCTGGGTAAGTGTTCCGACTTCCAGGTCATCGTGCCCTTCTGCACTGCGGCCATTTGCTCCCACAACCCGCCCGGATCCCAGGGTTTAGAGTTTTAGGAGGTTTAGGGGTTCAGGGGGTTTTAGGGGGTTTAGGGGGTTTAGGGGTTTAGGGATTTAGACGGTTTAGGGTTTGGGGGGATAGGGTTTAGGGGGTTTAGGGCTTGCAGCACGATCTCCCAACCCCCCCCACCCCCCCCATATACCCCGCACACCCCCCTAAACCCTAATCAAAAAGCTCAACGAAGCCGCCACGCCAATCGGATCCGAAACCTAAGACACCCCAACCCTCGCAGTACTTCAGCGCCTCTTGGCAGACCCAGAGAACCCTTAAGGACTGGACCTTAAATCAAGATATTAAGAACCCTATAGTTTAAGGGTATATTTCTTAACTAAGGGGTACTGGGTCCTCTGGGCAACTGTAACCCCATGGGCTAAGACATGTCGCCAGTCAAAGGTTCGGGGCTGGGTAGGTCACTTTCACCCTACCGCAATGCAGTTGCTACTTGTTCAAGCTTAGTTAGACCCGTGTACTCAGCGCCCCTAAAATGACAGCTATGATGCTATACTATATTCCCCAAAAAACCCTAAACCCCTAAACCCTAAACCCTCAACACTATGTTCCGAAGCCCGATGGAAACAATGTAGGGCCCTATAATAAATCGGCAATGGCAGGATCCTAAAACTGGCGTTTGTGGGAGCTGGGGGCTCGGGGTTCAGGGGTCAGGGTCCTATGGCTTAGGGCGTTGGGGTCTAGAGGTTTAGGGCCTTAGGGGTTTAGGGCTTTAGGGCTTTACCCATAGGCCCCTAAGTAGTTCCTTTTTGGGATTACCTTATAGGATTCTAAGTATAGGCCATAAAAAGGAACTACTTAGGGGCCTATGGGTAGGGTTTAGGGTTACTAGGGTTCTGTGGTTCAGGGGTTTCGATTTCGAGCTTAGGGCTTTTCCAGGCTACTCTTGGGCACTTGATGCAGGTTCCCTTCGCCCAACATTTTTGCCGGCGACTTTCGCGCGGGGCCCTAGCTTTAGGGAGAGATCAGGGTTTACAGGGGTTTTGGGTTAGGATTAGGGGCATTTTGGTTTGTGGCGCCTGGTGTTTAGGGTTGAGGGGAAGGGCTTGGGGATTGGAGTTTAGAGGGTTTCAGGTTAAGGTTGAGGGTTAGGGTGCAGGTTTCAGGGAGCTTCCTCAAGTGATGCAATGTTGCTGCTTCGCCCCTTGCTACAGTACCCACACCATGTCGTTCGGTAAATAACGCATCATTTACCCTGAAACGACAGTTGAGTATGTAAATTTTACGTACCGTGATCGGGTAGACATAGCCCAATCAAAACTGCAAGCTAACCTCTGGTTCAAACTAGCAGAAAAAATCGAATATGAGTCCTTGAAGCCTCAGAGGGGTTCCCTTCAATAAAGGGAACCCCCTAAACCCTAAACCTAGAAACCCTAAACCCTAAACCTAGAAACCCTCATATAGAGTCCCCAAAGTACCCCTTAAATGGGGACGGGGGGTGCAGCGTAGGAAAGTTCAGGCGGAGTCTCGGACCATGGGCCACCCAGGAGTCTATGATCCCTGTAAAGCCCATACCCCTTTCCGAGGTTTAGGATTTAGGGTTTGGGATTTAGGGTTTAGGGTTGAGGGTTTAGGGTTTAGGGTTTTAGGATTTAGGATTTAGGGTTTGGTTTAGGGTTGAGTGTTTAGGGTTTAGGAAAGTTTAGGGTCTGGGGTCCTTTCGGGTTCCCTAATATAATAATATAGGTATAGTAGAGTAGCGTCCGAAATCCGATTTTCATCACTGAGGGCCCTAGATTGCTCTGTGTATTTGGAGCCCCCCAGTGCCCTCTGCCAAAAGCCAAAACGCCTACTTTAAAGGAGGGTTTTTGTTGAGGATGCCCTGACAGATTCTGATGAGGGGCACGGGTGCACCAGCCTCTCTTAGGCACCTTCTGGCGGGTCGATGCGGCTGTGGGATTCGAGGCTGGAAAAATGGCGCTGAATAAGGACGAGGGATTTCATGGTCACGGTGGTAAATAGTAGGGCAGTCTCAGTAAGAGTTACGTCTATCCCAGTTCGCATACTGCTACGCTACTAGTATCAACTATTGATTCTGTGGGGTTTATTTTTCTGTCTTGATACCCGTTTTTGTTTCTTTTCGGTCTCGAAACTCGATCACATGATTGCATGCCCCTGCTACTGAGCGCGAAGCTCTGCTGCGGTATGAACCCGGCCCTGCGCCCTGCACCCTGAAATCTACTAAAATAACCTGGGCTCTTGTCAAGGGGTTAATTGAAGTTACCAATAGTAATAGGGATCTATGGTAAACAATATGACTTCTTTTTCTATGGTAACTCAAACTAAGTCCCTTAACCAGCACCCAGTAACTATGTCGGGGTTACATGGAGGTCCCAAGTTCTCCTAAGGCTCAAATCCACCAGCACTCGCACCCGAAAAGACTTGAAGTCCTGACCCCGAAGCTTTCAGAACACCCACATAAGACCATCTGAAACCCTGGATGATAAAGCCTTCCAAAAACGTTATACCCCCGGATACTTTCAACCATGACACCCCATGAAGCACTTGCGAATCTCAATCCGACCCTTGCACAGGTTTTGTCGGGAAATCTTTCCGGAACCCTGAAAGAAGCTGTCTAAAGGAGCCTTTTCAGCCTCTTCAAAACCCTAGGAACCTCAAGCCCTAAGCCATATGGGTAGTTCTCTAAATTCTGGTCTCTTTTTTGGGTCCCCAATATAGTACGGCACCCTTATGAAAAAGGACCCTAAAAGGAACCGTAATTTAGACAACTACCCATATAAGACCCTAAAGCCCAAATCCGAAGCATGGTGTTCTTTAGTCTCAGGCCGACAGTCCTTTGGCAAAGAAGAATGCGGAGGGTGGCCAGGCGAACGTTTGTAATGGTTGAGGGTTTAGGGTCTAGGGTCTAGGGTTTACGGTTTAGGGTTGAGGGTTGAGGGTTTAGGGTAGGGAGGAGCTTCAACTGCTGGAGTCTTATGTTTTTGTCAGGTTGTCTTAGGCTTTGACAGAACGGACGGTGGTTTTTTGGAAACTCGAAAACAGAATTTGCAGCTTGCTCTAGAGGGTTGTTGTGAGTTTTAGCAATTGCGGTTGGGTGCGGATTGCTCTTGCATGGGGCGCCTTTGTTGTAGGGATGATTGAATGATTTGCGGTGTCCGGTTCGGGCTTGTAGAAAGCATTGTACGCTTACAGTAGGGTGTTCCGAAAGTTATTTTGCAAGGTTCAATTCGTGTTTTGGCAGCTTGGTGGCTTGGCGCTGCAGTTTGGAGCAGGGCCAGCGTGCCAGCAGCCTTTCAAATCCTTACATACTCTAAACCTTAATTAACCACTACAAGCCCCTACACCAGCATGACGCTCTGACTTGCCGGTGCAGGTCGCCCTGGATTTCGAGAAGAGTCGGGCCCCTGGCGCTCCAGACGAGGATGTTCAGGGGCTTTGGATTTGATGGTTTCAGATTGAAAAGGACACCCAGAGAGCCCAATACCCCTTAACTAAGGAATATACCTTGAACCGTAACATTAAGGCCCCTATAATTTGAGGTATCTTCCTTATTTAAGGGGTATTGGGCTCTCTGGGCAGAATGTAAGGTTCAGGGCTCAAAGGTTAAGGGACCTCGGGTGTGGGGAGCCAGGACCCCTAAATCCTGAAATCAATGTTGTTCCGATGGAAAGTCCCTGAACTAAGCCCGCCAGCAGCACAGACCCTTGCTTGCAGCGTTCCTGCAAATGCCATACCGAGATTCCCCAAGCTACACCGCCTGTTCCATGGACTGCCTTCGGCTGTCATGATGTCTAAGGCCTCATTGATGTCAATATACGGGTTTGAATATCTGTGAAGACTAAGTTCTGAAGGCTCCGGAAGGTAACATACTATAAGCCCAACACCTTAGTCTTCTTATCTAAAGAGTCAAAGGCCTGCAAAGTATCGTTACAGTGCTTTGAGCCTCATAAACCCTAAACCCTGAACCCCTCAGAACCATAAGCGTACTTACAATAGGCGCCTAAGTAATTACCAATACTATTGTGGGGCTTCCTGATTACAAGTCTAGTATAATGGGCCCCAGAACCTTATTGGGCTAAACCCTAAACCCATATGGTCGCCCTTATGGAACCGTTTAAGGAACCTTTTACAGGAACCCCCAAAACCTTATTCTCATCACTAAGGCCTCTATATTAAGCATAAACCTACAACCTCGAAGCCGCAGCCCCGAACCGGAAGGTGTCAATCCTGAGTTCCTTTGCGAAGACCCCCGGAGGGGTCCTTTATGAAGCCGTCGTAACGGGGGTTTAGGGTTTCGAGTTTAGGGCTTGACAGAGCCGTCGTAAAGGGGGTTTTAGGGTTTAGGGTTCAGGGGTAGTCCAGGGGTACAAGGGTTGGTGTGGGGTGGTTTGGGGGTATGGGTTTGGGTCTGTATTTCAGTTTGGTAGAAAAAAATCAAAAGAAAAGCACGGACTAAAGCCGGCAGAGCCCTTCCTTGAAGCTTAGGGTTTAGGGTTTCGGGGTCGCACTCCCCAACCCTAAGCTCAAACAAACCCTAAACCCCTAACCCCTAAACCTCTAAACCCCTAAAGCCCTAAACCCCCAAACCCCTGAACCGTAAACCCCTAAACTCCTGAACCCTAAACCCTAAAAGCCCCAAAAGACTGCTCGAGCCTTCTTGGGCCCATGCCCCTGCCTGCTTTGAGGCCTCTCCCAAGCCCCCGTTGCTGCAGAAGGTGGTCTTGGCCCTGGACTGCATTTTTGGTCAGCCTTGGGAGCGTAAACCCTAAACCATAATCATCCCTTTTTGGAACCCGACAAGGGCCCTAAACCCTATAACGCTATAAGCCCTAAACCCTAAACCCCATAAGCCCTAAACCCTATAAGCCCTAAAACCCTGTAAACCCTTAACCCTGTAAGCCCTACAAGCCCCAAGCCGGGGTTTGGGGTTGATTTGGTGTTCTGGGTCCTCCTGTTAGGGGACTTTTAGTTTTAAGTTACCCTAATAATGGCTTAGGGTTTATAGGGCATAGGGGTTTAGGGTTTAGGGTTCTTGTTAGGGGACGTTATTTTAAGCTATCATCATCCTTAGGCCCTATGGCTCTGCGATGACGGGGTGTGGGGATTCCAACATGGGTTCTTGTTCGGGGACTTTATTTGAAGTTACCAAAATCAAGAAACCCTATTATTTACTATAGATCCCCATTCAGGTCACTTAAATAGACTCCCCGAACAAGAACCCAGATTGCGGCTTCACATCCTGCCGTGTTTCATATGGTTTACATTGCAGTGTGTAGGTAATTGTGGTTTTGAGGTTGGGGCCCTAAGCCCTAAACCCTAAACCCTATAAACCCTAAACCCTATGAGCTATAAACCCTAAACCCTATAAACCCTATAAACCCTAAACTTCGTGGGTATTCGAAGTGCGCAGGGGTTTTTGGGTTGTAGGGCGTTCTTCAGGTGGGGGTTGAGGGAGGATGGCTTAGGCTTTCAAGGGCCGAGGTTGTCGGGTTTCGGGCTTAGTTGAAGGAGCTCAGGCTAATAGGGTTTAGGGTGTAGGGCTTAGGGCTTAAGGAGCTTAGGCTAATAGGGTTTAGGGTTTAGGGCTTAAGGAGCTTAGGTTCATAGGGTCTAGGGTGTGGGGTTTCGGGCTTAGTTGAAGGAGCTTAGGCTAATAGGGTTTAGGGTATTTAGGGTTTAGGGCTTCAGGAGCGTAGGCTAATAGGGTTTAGGGTTAATAGGGTTTAGGGTATTTAGGGTGTAGGGCTTAGGGCTTCAGGAGCGTAGGCTAATAGGGTTTAGGGTTTAGGGTTTAGGGCTTCAGGAGCTTAGGTTCATAGGGTTTAGGGTGTAGGGTTTCCGGCTTCAGGAGCTTAGGCTAATGGGGTTTAGGATTTAAGGTTTAGGGCTTCAGGAGCTTAGGCTACTAGGGTTTAGGTTTAATAGGGTTTAGGGCTTCAGGAGCTTAGGCGAATAGGGTTTAGGGTTTAGGGCTTCAGGAGCTTAGGTTCATGGGGTTTAGAGTGTAGGGGTTTCGGGCTTCAGGAGCTTAGGCTACTGGGGTTTAGGGTTAATAGGGTTTAGGGCTTCAGGAGCTTAGGTTCATAGGGTTTAGGGTGTAGGGCTTCAGGAGCTTTGGGTTTAGAGTTTCGTGGCTGTCGGGTTGAGCCTGCGGCTCCAATTCTGTCGTGATGTTTCGGCTCCAACCTCTGCTTTGAGAAGGCCTCATTGTGTAGCCCTAAGGCTCAAAAAAAGCCCAAAAGCCTTAAACAGTATGGTCTTTGGGCCCAAAAGCCATAAAGATATGAGTCCTTAGAGCCTTAGAGGGTAGGGCATGAGGCCTGGCTAAGTTCAGGAATGATGCTCAGAGCTTCGGAAATTCGGGCAAGCTTGAAAGGTGTGCCTCGAATCTGCAGCGCCCACGCGCTCGGTTTCACCCCAACCCAACCTTAAGGCGGTTGTAGGGTTTAGGGTTTAGGGGGCTTAGGGTTTAGGGTTTAGGTTTTAGGGTTGCTGTTAAAGCCGGAACCGTGAAACCGAGCCCCACACGGCAGGACAACAAAGCAAACCCTAAATCCTAAACCCTAAACCCAAAACCCTAAATCCCAAGCAACTCCAGATCCTCGGCTCTACAGGCCCAAGCCCTCGTTGAAACTTTCTGAGGTGCTAGAGTGGCAGTAAACCCCTAAAGCCCTAAACTCGAGGCCCTGAAGGCCTTAAAGCTGTACTGTACATTTAGTTGAAGAATCAAGAGCTTTCGAAGTAACAAACCGTGTTCTAAAGTTGTATTCTCGGTGCCCCAGTAGTACCCTTTTGCCCTTTTTAGTTTGGGGTCCCCTTATTAGAACCGAATATTAAGAAAAAGGGTGCCCTTATTATTAAGGGGTTACTGGGGAACCTAGTATTTATGAGTCAGAAAACCAATCCAGCGCAGGGCCGGAGGTCTCTTCCTCTGACGAGGCCTTGGGCGCTGCTTTCCTGGGTAGTTTTCTTAGGGAGACCCTGTTACAGGAGACCCTTCTTAACCCGACTTGTGGCTCTCTAAAAAGAGGAACCTTATTGCCCCTGGTCCTAAGTCCTGTTCTTTCTATTGACATCTATCTGATAACGTGAACTAGAGAGACCCTATTAAAGGAGACCCTTCTTAGCCCTACTTGTGGCTCTCTAGAAAGGAACCTGATTGAGAGGGCGTCTATATCCTCCAGGGTCCTAAACCCTAAACCCTCTTCCTGGAACCCTAAAAAGGACCCTAAACCCTAAACCCCTTTGTGGAACCTGAAAGGGACCCTATACCCTAAACCCTAAACCCCTATATCTCTAAGTCCTAAGTCGTGTTCCCCAGAGAGCCCAATACCCCATAAATAAGGATTTTTTCCTTAAATTATAGGGTTCCTTAAAGGGTCTCTATAAGGGTTCTGTTGGGGAATTAAGGAATATACCTTAACTTGTAGGAGCCTTAATATTGTGATTTAGCGTATATTCCTAATAAAAGGGGTATTGGACTCTCTGGGTCCTTCTTTGACATTAACGGATAACTTGCACTGAAGGCTTTATGGGTTTAGGTAAGGGGTTTGGGGGGTCTTGAAAGGGTTTTAAGGGTTTGAAGGGTTTTAAGGGTCTAGGGCCAAGTTTGGGGGTTTAGGGGTTCATGGGTTGTGGCTTTTTAGGGCTAAACAGGAGTTCACGTAGGGCTCTGCAAGGAGACTTGTAGGCTGTGTATGAGGTTTCGGTGTCTTCCTGGACCTTAACCTTAAGCCTAAAACCCTCAACCCCTAAACCCTAAACCCTTAAACCCCTAAACCCTAAACCCTAAAAGCGACTCAAAAGTCTAAACTCTGATAGGGTTTGGGCTTCTGGCTTAGGCCTTCACTTCGAGTTAAAGGCACGTTGACTTGGGTATTCCAGCTTCTATAAGGATCTTCAAGCACCCGGTATTTTGTAGGAGGGTTTAGTTCTGGGCTGCCGATAATTGTGGACAGGGGCTACTTGGCAACTTAGGGAGGGATGGATTGTGACAATTCCATTATCCTGAAGTAGAAGAGGACTGGACTTTCCGTCCAAGTACATTCCCCAAGTCATTACTCGATTTGAAGTACCAGGCTCTTAGCAATTTCCGTCCAAGTACATTCCCAAAACATTACCCGATTTGAGGTACCAGGGTCTTAGCAATTTCCCTCCAAGTGCATTCCCAAGGCGTTATTCGATTTGAAGTACCAGTGTCCCAGCAAACAGTGCTCTAAGCCACCAAGAATGCCTAGTCAGATGTAAACAACGCTAAAGCCTACGCCCAACAGGAAGTCGGACTCATGCAGTTGGAGCGGTTGTCAGGCGTGGCTCAACGTCACAGGCTGCCATCGTTCGGGTCCCTTGGCTAGAGTACAACATACCCCCAAACAAACCCTATTGCAATTATTGAGGCCGCCGAAACGGAAAGCAGCACTCTCTAGACCCTAAACCCTAAACCCTAAGCCCTAAACCCTAAACCCTAAATCCTAAACCCTAAACCCTAAACTAAACAAAAGCATACCCTTGCACCGGCACTAGCCCAAAGTCGGCTGTAATTTATACGGACCTAGACCCTAAACTAGGCTTCACGCATGTACTTGCGGTTTTTGAAATCACATCCCGCAACCCCAAAGCCGTAAACCCTCTAAACCCTTCACCAAACCCTCATCCGCAACCTACAATACCCTTTGCATCAAAACAGCCCAAAAGCCTTATGTGATAGGGTCTTTGGGCCCAAAATTGCCTCAAAATATGAGTCCTTTGAGGGTAATGGATATATAGGGTATAGGACCCTAAACCCCAAACCCGAAACTAGGGGCGGTTTAGGATTGAGTCCTTTGAGGGTAAGGGATTCAGTCTTGGCAGCGAGCCGCCATGCAGCCTTCTACGCTGCTTCCAAGACACCTGGGCCGCCTCCACGTGCCGCAGGTGACCTTTGGGGCTTCATAGGGTTTATAGGGCTTATGGGGTTTATAAGGTTTATGGGGTTTATAGGGTTAATGGGGTTTATAGGGCGTATAGGGTTTCGCGTTTAGGTGGATCGTAGAATCGACGGAATGCGTAAAGGATCTAGGGCTACGCAGGGATTTATCATTGCAGGGCTTTGAAATTCAAAAAGGCGTCCATGAAGCTGTCTGTAAAGGCTCGATCGGGGATTTGAGAAGGGTTATAGAAGGGCAGGGCTTTGCCATAGCACTTTACATCCAGTAAGGTTTCCAGCCCGGGGGTGGGGGGCTCTGAAGGCTGCTGGGTTGTGGGCCTGACCCTATAAACTGTGGGAATTATGGTATATTCTCCTTATTATGGGTAATGCAGGATTTATATCATAAAACTGTAGTGTGCATCCCTGCAGCTGCAATTTGAGAACTTGGTGGGCCCCAAGGCTCGAAACAGGTGGTCCCCTTAATTAGGAATGTACCTTAAATCATAATTGGACTCTCTGGGTTCAGCACTTCTTGGGGTCTGCGTGTTCGAAAGGATTGAGGCAAACCTTGTGGAAACTCTTGGTAAACCGTTGTGGGACCTTTTCCGGAACCCCGATAAATCCCTAAGAAACCCTACTGGGTGCCAGGCCTAAGTCGTGGTGCACCGCCGAAAGTCGTAGCAATCCCGCGTCACCTGTCGGAAACGCATTGGCAACCCATATAATCCACCACTGTGATAACATCTTGCATGCTTGTTGATGCAGCGTCACACTGGGGTTTCGCATTTTTGCCAGCCTATCGTTCCATGTGGAATCGAGCGTCTACATGGGGACAGGCTGCTTTTCATGTGGTGTACTGATCTCTGTCTCGAGTGGTTGACTTACTGATGATTCTCGAGCTAGTGCTGGAAAAATCGGCGTCTACATGGGGAATGGCTGGTTTGGATTGGCTGCGAGGCCAGTGACGCGTTTCTTGAGCGGGTGCTTGCGAAATCGAGCACCTACATGGCGAATCGCAGGTTTTGATTTGCTGCCTTATAAGTTAGCAGGACACTAATCATTTGCTGCTACAAAGGGGGGGGGGGGCAAGTAGCAACGCGAGCAACAATAGTCGCAATAGGTGCACCCTCTGGGCTGAGACACCAAGGTGTGGGCATTCTGGCACTCGTGGTGCCCCTCGCTTGGTTTTGCGTGAGGCCCCTGGCAGATGTCCGGTCACTAGGTACCGTTGTAGCTACACCCTAAGCCCTAAACCCCTCAGCATCGGCATCCCCAAGACATAAAGCCCCAGGCTCTGATCCAAGCACGACACCAATGGCCGCAGCTACAGAGGGCGTTGACGTTTGTTTTAAGTCCTCAGCCACATTGCTCAAGGAAAACCAGCTGACTAAGTTGCATTAAACATGGCCAAACCTCAGAACACATCTAAAGTAGGCATGGTGTTTGGGTTTTCGTTGCATGCCTTCACCCATATTGTGCTTGCAGTGGGCTCTGGACGCAAATCTTACATCCGCTTCAACCCTTGATCCGTGAACCAGAAGTCCTGATCCCGAACCCCGTACAGTCTAACGTCCAAATGGGTAGTTCAGTAAATTAGATTACCTTTTGATTTTAGGGGTCCTTCTGTAAGGGTGCCGTACTATTTCGGGGACCTGAAGAGGGACCCTAACTTCGAAAACCACCCAAATCCACGAAACTTCTGTCCTGTGTTGGGAGGCGCTGGCGGTACATGGAAGATCAGGTGGGCAATCCTAACGTGCAATGCCTCACGGGTTTAGGGTTTTGGGAAGAAGATGATTTCAGGAGTATAGGGGTTTTCGGAATTTGGGGTTTAGGGTTCCCTGACTTGGCGCAAGATTCGCAGCTGAGGGTAGATTGCTCAACAATGCACCTTCGGCTACATACTCGCACCTCTCGAAGTTGAGACGAGGGTTTAGGGTTATATAGGGTTTAGGGTTTAGGGTTTAGGGGTTTAAGGTTTAGGGTTTAGGGTTTAGGGTTTAGGGTTAGGGCTGCGACCCGAGACGACTAAAGAGAGGTTGCGGCCGACAGCAAACCACCAGGTGGCGCAAGTAGTAATTGTAAAAACGACAAGGCTGATACAATGCTACTGGGTAGTAACCAGTGATAGCTGCCAGTGTGCCGATACCAACATCGGCATGTAACGAACTGCGGTAACAGCAAAATCCAGCGCAGAAGCATGTTGTACGAGCTTTACTAAACCCTAACCCCTAAACCCTAAACCCCTAAACCCTAAATCCTAAACACCTAAACCCTAAACCCTTAAACCCTTCTTCCTAGACCCTTAACCCTAAGGGCTTTGAACGACTAGACTAATTTAGAACCTTAGGGTTCCTGAATTTGCATGCCCTGCACCCAGAAGCCCGACAACTCCGCCCAACCGTGGAGATGTGCTTAGTATTGGGTTTAGGGTTTAGGGTTTAGGGTATTGGGGGGGGGATGCTAACATGAAGGGGCCTTCATAATAAGTCATAATAGTTCCCTATACTACTTCGGGGGCTCACTTGTTATGATTCTAGTATACTATACCCCAGAACCCTGTTCCAACTATTCTTTCCGGGTCTGTAATTCGGGTCAAGTATTTCCTTAGTCTCCCATGCCGTGTAATTAACCCCTATGCCCTAAACTAATGACCTGCATTCGCTTTGGCAGGAGGGCTTCCGTGACGTCGCCTTGACCTCAGCTTGAAGGGAGTTTGTTAGGGCTTTGCATTTGGAGGGTTAAGGTTTAGGTAAGTTTATTATGTGTTATTTAGGGTTTAGGGTTTGGGGATTAAGGTTCAGGTAAGTTTAGGTGGTGGGTTTCGGGTTTAGGGTTACGGAATATAGAAGGACGGAGGTAGCTGCGTATGTAGGTGGGCCTGCAGTGCGGCCCGTTCTGTGCCCGTCTCACGCTGATAGTGGTGGCCTTATCTGTAAGGAACCGTTTTGCGTTTCTGTAAAGTGCAGTCGAGCCTCCTGTGGCATGTGCAGACGGATCATTCGCACTATCACTTCGCAGCCCTTTGCCCGAGAGAAAAGAGAGAGCACATCTTGTGCATTTTCATGGTAGCGGAGCTTCGTGCTCCAGGACGGACCTTTGAATATATCCGTCGGGGACCGGACCCAAATCCCCTTGTGCTACCTTTAGGAGCCGCCCCTCGAGCCTATAAGCCCGCCTTGTGCGGCATTGTGGAAACGGTGGCCTCTCGGTGCGGCGGCCGGCGATCCGGCCCTACTCCTCCAACGTTTGGTTGCAAATTGGTTTTGCTCTGTCTCTTCGTCAGCGCTGGGGCCGCGGGGCGGCAGGAATTGAGCTGTGCTGGCTCTGCGGATTGGATTGTATCCTTTCAGCAGGTCTTCCTTGCCGGCAGCAGCAGCTCTTCGGGATCTTCGAGATACGTCACCTGGAGGTGCAGTGCCAGGGCCTTCAGCCCCGCATTGCCGAGCTGGGGGGCATCTTCCTGGGAGGCTGCAGACGGCAAGGCGGCGATGGCAGCGCCGGACGCGGCGCAAC